>JAUYWV010054450.1:0-16064 GCA_032274565.1 Nematoplana nigrocapitula
GAGAGGTGTGTCTTCGTCAACAGTCAGGCAACAACTGAGCTCTCTCTCGTTTCTTACTCCATATATATAGGCTGGGGTGGGGGGGGGGTTGGTGAGTCATGGTCTGGAGCGTGGCTGTACATTACTACTCTCGTCATTTTAATACTTGGAAATTGGCCGAAGACCCTGACGCCCCATTCTGCACAGAGAAAAATGTTCGACAGTCAATGACTAAATTCAAGCAAAACAAGAATTTGCTCATTTGGGCATAAGGGGAATAGCGGCCGGAAGAAGAACGTATGCACAGAAGAGAACTTTTTAAATATTCTAAATGTCATCAGTGATAATAAAAATAGGTCTTTGAGAAAGATTTCCAAAGAGGGAGGTATTTCTTATGGGTGTGCATGCCATTGCACGCAAATATTGTAAATAAAATTTGAACTAAATCTTTTACTGAATTTTTTTTATTTTTTTCAAATTTTGAATATGCCACATTAATCCTACAGATGTTTACTTGCTAAGTACAAAGTTTCAGACGAATCGGCTGTTTATTTACGAAATAATTAAAGTTTAGTCTCCGACGCTTTTGATTGATCACCGGTATATAGGACAAGTAATTACTAAATCACAAGACAGCTCATCTTATTGAGAACGACTACATATTTAGACATCGACAGTTTCGTTGGTATAATTTTCTAATTGGTATAATGATGGCAGAGTATATTTACAAAGACGGAAGAGAAAACTGGCTTCCATAAATGTAATTACCAGGCATGTTCTGCTGGCAAGATAATCATACTCCGTCCATTGTAGAATCGCATATTCAGCCCTACGGTATGTACGCAGCGCTGAGCATCAAGAAGTGCGAAGTCACCAATTCTTCAGCACGGACTCGCAAGTTGGAAGCGGGAAAACTCGCTTTGGTGTCATGCTTGACGGGACGTTTACATTCACGCCGCAAGCAAAAAAGGTGACCGAAAGAGCGACAAAAAAGTGCAGGATGTTGGAAGCACTCGTAGGGAAGGACTGGGGATGAAGAAGGACAGACTGAGACGAGTTTTCCTAGCCACGGTTGGTAGCAAAATAGGATATTGTGGCGCAGCGTGGTAACCGTCGCTCTCGAGGACGGCGAGGGATATTCTGGAGAGGGCGCAGAACAGAGCCTTGAGGATTGTGACGGGGCAAGTGCGATCAACATACAAGGAATCTCTTTTCTTTGAAGGCGGGAATCGCTACACAGACGATGATATCAAAGAGGATATCGGCGGTCGCCAGAGAGAAATCATTCAGACTTTCGTTTGGGATCAGAAGAAGTTGGAAAATGGAAAGTAAAGAAGTTTGGCAAAACCTGGGACTGGAGGAGCGCATACGATTTCCGTTTGGTTAGAACAGATGATGAGAGGTGCACACGAGTCTGATAGGTTGTAGCACAAAGGAGAGCTCCGAAAAAGTGTGTAGAGAAGTCGTGCTAACAACGATCCTCGCCCACGGAGAGACGGGTACCACGATCTGCACGGACGGGGCAGCTGAGGAAGGGGCGAAGAGAGGTGGAAGCGCGGAAGTCATCACACAAGGCGATGCCAACCTGCCTAAAGTTGTTTACGTCGTCCTATGAAACAGAAATGACAGCGCTGGTGCTGGAAGAAACATGGCTAGAAGAACATGCTGCCGAGGGGAGTGTGCTGGTGTGCACCGACAACAAATTCGCTTTGATAAAATTGGAACAAGTCTTGATTTGGGAAGGCTGATTAGGAAGTTGGATAGCGTGAGGTACAGGCTTGTTCTACAGTGAGTTCCAGGGCACTGCGGTCTACCAGGAAATGAGCTAGCCGATAGAGAAGGAAAGACTGCTTCTTCCGAGAACCCGGGCAACTTCTTGAGAGGGGTACGTTTCAGAAGCAGAGAAGGCCACCATTACGAGAGAGCTCAGAGACCCCGAGATATCGCACGCACAAACATGCCTGGTGTATGGCGATGGCGTCAAGAAGGAAGAAGTCTTGTTGGTACAGTTTCGAGGAGGACAATGACTTACTTGGCTAGCTCAGTAGTAATTGCGCTCGCTGCCATCACCACTATCACGGTGGTAGCGTCGGTTCGACTCCCACTGAAGACACTATTTAAAGACTGGTTGATACGCCTAACCGGATATGTCTAGGTGGTGTTTGCTTGCAAAAATAACCTGGTTCTAACAACTCATCAGTCCATAATGGCGCAAACCCTCCAGGTATCTATATATATATAGCAGACAGGTACAATACCATCCACCAGGTGTACCGACCCCGAATAGAGCGGCAGCCCGAAGTGAATTAATGGGTGACAACTTGTCCACGCTCTTGCTGGGATAGGACAGCTAGTGTGCCGGAAACGAAACAAGGAGGAAAATGCATGAAGCTGGCCGCATATAAGAAGATTGTAGACCCTAGTGCGGACCCTCTGTGCACTAGGTGTCGTGAGACTGCTTAGGAGGCAGACGCAATATATATTGGGTCACGTCATTTTGAAACAACTACAGTAGAACCAATCTCAAACGTCAAACTAAAATCGACTTTGAACATAAGCGTGACGGACATACAGATCCTTTTATAAAATTCCGATTACGCATCTAATAAATTGCAAAACAATGTATCAACCTATTTCAGACAGTACATTTATATGAATAATGTACGCCCCTTACCTCTGAGTCAATGTCCCCTTCGTCCATCTTAGCACCGTGAGATAGGAAAGCAGCGACCACGTCCGAATCATTGTCCTCATGGTCCTCACGCCTAACACCGCAACGCGCCATCTCCGCTCTGCGCTCTTTCTCCACCTCGGCGCAACGTGCGTCTTCCCGCTGATAGCAGCAGGGAAATAGTCCACAGCCAAACAATCGGCACCGGTCGCGCATTTTCCGCATGTCCAACGAAATAAGGCCCTTCTTGCCGCACAGATAAACGGTCATTGAGAGCAGGACGAGAATGATGGCGCAAATCATCGCCACAATGATCACCAAGATGGCGCTGGCGTTGTAGATGGATTCCGAGGTCCGTGGATTGTTGTCGATCAGGGGGAACCGGGGTGACGACTTGTCCACATAGATGAGAAAATCTACCGTCGAGGAGAGCTGGGTCGGTGTGCCCTGATCCTGGACGAGTACGCGCAGAGGATAGGTCCCCGTGTCCGCTGACGTCATCTCGCGATCGATTAGAATCTCGCCGATCGACTGATCTACCCGGAAGAGGCCTTTATGATTACCGGCGATGATTTTGTATTGGAGGAGAGCATTGGCATTCTCGTCAGCGTCGTGCGCTTCGATGCGTGCAATCACGTGACCAGCGTGCTCGTGATATGATATGCGGATGGTGTTATTGCGATAGGTGGGAAAGAGAATTCGCGGAGAATGGTCATTGACATCCTCTACAATGATCGTAACGGTTACGCCGGATGAAAGCGGTGGTCTTCCGCTATCCCTGGCTAAGACGTTCAACTCGTACAGAGCCTCTTCTTCCCGATCCAGCTTACGGGCTGTGTAGATTTCTCCCGTTTTGGCGTCGATTAGGAAAGATTTCGTTCGCGAAACGATCGAATAGCGAATCTTCCCATTGTCCCCCTGGTCCATATCAGTGGCCAGGACGCGGTCAACCAGGAAATTGGCTCGCATACCTTCGGATACCTTGAACAAATAACCACCGGTCTTGTCCAGACCTTCGAATACCGGGGAATTGTCGTTCTGGTCTCGGATTTGCACATCCACCGTGGTCGAGGTGGTCAGAGCTGGACTGCCTTGGTCGCTGGCGTAAACCAGCACTCTGTATACCGACTTCTTCTCACGATCAAAGCGTTTCTGGGGCTGCAGCACGCCGTCCTTGCTTCCGATGATGAAGTCTTGCCGACCTCGCTTGTCCAGAGAGTAGGTGATCTGGGCATTGGGGCCACTGTCCCGATCTGTGGCCCGCAGACGTAGGACGACCACGCTGAGGTCGCTGTTCTCGGTGATGGAAACGTTGTACTGGGGGCTGGCAAACTGAGGCGCGTTGTCGTTGATATCCTCAACATATACTTTGAACTGTTTGCAAGTCTTCATCGGCTGTTTGCCCTTATCGGTGCAACACATATGAAAGCGTTCGACGGAGCTTTCCTCATAGTCCAATGTACCATTGAGCATAATTTGGTAGAAATTTTCCCCAGTTTGAAAAGTGCGCCACAGTTTGAATTTGTCAGTCTCTTGCAACTGGCATACAACCTGACCGCCCGCGCCCCCGTCTGGATCGGTGACGTGGACAACCGCGATGTTCTCCTCGCGTCGCTTCCGCGGTCCCTCTTTGATCTTGCTCTGCTCGTTCGAGTTCAGATAGTCGACACTGATCTCCGGCGGGGTATCGTTCTCGTCCTGCACGTACACGGTGATAATCGCTTCGTCCCTTGTCGGGTGACCGGCTCGATCTCTGGCAATAACAGGGATAGAAAAAGTGGGCTGGGTCTCGTAGTCGAGCCGGTCGATCGTGGTCAGCCAACCGCTCGACGGATCCATACGGAAGTGGTGCATCAGACCGGGCGGCGCGTTCGAATTGATGGTGTAGACCACCTGGCCGTTGGTGCCTTGGTCCCGGTCGATGGCTCGAACCCTGACCACCCGGTGACCTCGGGGCACATTCTCGCTCACGTGAACCACATAGGACCGGTTGAGGAAGACTGGATGGTTGTCGTTCTCGTCCAAGATGTGCAACTTGATCGTCATGACACCCTTGCGCACCGGCATACCCCGGTCTTCGGCGATCAATTTCATCACGTAGTCCTGCTTCGTCTCCCAGTCCAGCGGTCTGTTTACTCGCAGATAGAGTCTGGACTGGGACTTGTCACCCAGGCTGCTGACGCCTTCCACTAGTTTGAATGTTTGGTCACCTTGGGTATTGAGGTAGTAGCTGGAACGTGAGAAAAATATGCAGATATAATGACACTCGGAAAGTTGTAGAAAGAAAAAGGGCAATAGCCATGACTACATAGTTATGTATTTCCAAATTGACGTAACATTATTTTACAATAATCTAAATGTAGGCGAAAAACTGGATTAAAACTGACTTAATAACTAAATCTAGCTCCTTTTTATCTTTAAACTTCGTTCCTTCTCACTGCCTTCTCCTCTGAAGTAGCATACTGTGTTCTAGATGGCAAATATAGCGCTCAGTTAAAATCAAACAGTTTACAGTATAGCGAGTAGTAACAATATTTCTTGATTTACGTGGTTAGTTAGAGAGTAACTTATGAACCAAACTTCATCTGTGCTGTTCTTCATGTATCGCTTTCAATGATAGATGCTCTCTTTCACATCGATTGTCCAGTTCGAATCGATAATAACATTCACTACTGCTCGCTTTATGGTGTTCTGGCTTAAGTTAGTTAACTAGAGACATCACCCTATTGTCTACTGTTAACAGTCGACTAACGCAAATGCGGAAATTCCTCATACTACTTATTAACCGTCTATCGTATAAATAGTAATGAAGCTCCCTTAGATGATAAAAATATGGAGAAAGTTTTGGGGACATGGCTGTGTAGCACTAAGAACTGTTTACTTAAAAGATATAGTCAATTCATAGTCATTCTACGCGGGGTGTTCCAAAGGTTCTCGGACTGACATGTAACATTTTTTATTTTTTTCTTAAATCTAACTGAAATGTACACCAGAAATACAATGGCATATTTTGTATGTAGATAGGAATTTTTATTCGGCTTGCTTTTATATCTGTATCCGCTCAATGACGATGGAGAGTACTGCATTGTTAATGTAAAATGTATCGAATTTTAACAAACTGTATTAATGACAACTCTCAACTCAAACACAGAAATTCTATATGTACGTACGACCCAGAGAAGTATCGATTCCTATATGCTGTATATATTGTCACAGTATTCATGCACAGTTTATGAATTGCTTTGTTGCTTATCAATACCTAGATTTGTTTCCGTGAGATTCAGTCACTTGGGCAAATCTCAAACAATATATTGCAACGACGGACTTTTATGGTTTTACAATTACACTATGTAAAACACGTAACAGTGTTCATCCACAAAAACAGCAAAACCCAAACATTTTCGCCCTCGCTGCGACAAAGCTTCGTAAACATTACGGTCAAAAGTTAATTTGTCAAATAAATATTGAGGGTCTTCTTCAGCTGACACAGCTTGAAACGATAATGACATTACTGGGTAGTAGTTCATTTTGTGAAATTTTGTAAAATAAGTTTCACCAAGACGACTGTGGCACAGATTAATTAATCACCGGTACGCATTTTCGTTTATGCAGTTGCATCCTTTCTTTTAAAGTATTACGGTAACGCCATTGACACAATGGCAGGGCAGTCCGATCCGGAAGGCTCACCGCACCATCTTAGATAGAGAGACAGCCCAGGGATCGCCTGTGCATCGAGGCACGAGCGGCAGCCTATACCATAGATCCAGGGATCGCCTGTGCATCGAGGCACGAGCGGCAGCCTATACCATAGATCCTGCAAAGTGAAAAGTGGTCAACTGAGGGCCAGACTCTGCAGGAATTAACGACCTTCTCTCATTGATGAATCAAATACTCCATGGCATTATTAAATGGCATATACTATAATCAGAACAGCGCAAAGGACGGCCAAGGAGCATCTGCAAACATCATTTAATATTACCTATTTGCTTATCAAGGGATACAATTCTTTGGTGTCCTTGTCGGGGCAATGTCCCCGCTATCCTTCGGCAAAACAACCCTCGGTCCCACACGGCTCTGTTGACACAAACCAAGTTGCTAAGTCTGGTTTGAGATACACTATCTTATCCGTCATATAGCCCAGATCTAATAATGCTCTCCGGCTTTGCTCTCTTCCTTCATTTGAGGTCATTTCTATGTGGCATTCTTTGCGATTCTCGAGAGGAACTGCTTCCAAACAAGACCATCTCCGTACTCAAAAATACATTCCAACATATTGGTACAAGCAAGCAGCTGAGAAGCTGGAGAAACGATGTAGAAAGTACATCTCCCTGAATGGTGACTATGTTGAGAAGGTCCATGGTATTGAGGAAGATGACGAATGATGCTTCGACTGTGTTTTTCGTTGAGTATAGTATTCATTGCACTCGTGCTACGAATAAATTACAGCATGTATTAGAGGTCGTCTAGAATTTTAGGGTATGCCCCTGTAGAAATGTTTGTAACTTTTTTGTATCTCAATATTTTTTAATAAAATTCCTTGCTTCAGTATAAAATATGCCATTGCATTTGTGTTCTAAATTTCGGTAATATTGATGAACTGTAAAATTGTTATATAAGCAGTTGTAAAACTTTCGGTATGCTCTACGTAGGGAAGTCTTTCAATTATAGCGATATATCTACATGTATAACTTACGAGTACAGTATTCTAGTCCTCTTGCTGACTATCACCAATTTAAACTTCCGTCTATATACTAGAGATATTACATTATAGCATGATATTTATTAAATAGGAAATAGATTTTATGTTAACAAAGTTGCAAGTCCCTTTAATTCCTAATTTTCATCAAAACTTTTAATAAATTCTGTTGAGTATACTGTGATACATAGCCTACCAGTTATCAGTCAATGTCTCTCAACAATTGTAGTCTAAATCCACTGCTCAAAGAGCTGCTATCCTGTATACAAATCATATCTCTACATTATATCACAAACTGCCTACAATTGACTGCTCGCCATTGTCTCTGTGTTGGAAGCCTCAATCAACCAGGAGAGATGCCTGGTAAAAAAGTAAATTTATCTCCGCTTCACCTGTCAGTAACATCAGGCGGCACGGATCTGCCGCACTTTTTCTCCTTAGGGATTTATTGTTTGGAACTACTAGCGGAGAAGCTATGTGTGTTTGATTGGTGTATTGAGCAAACCTTTTATGAAAGACTTGGAGGTCAAACAAACTGACAAATACAAAGAGGCAGACATTTTTTCCTGCATGCCTTGAAAAGTCCACTTTTCCATACATGCAGCCGTTTGAAAAGTAATACTTTTTAGTGCATGGACAATTTATGTATGTATAGAGATATTATTTAACTTTGAATTATTCCATACCGCATAGCAGACGTCTTCGCAAATTTGAATACATATATTGTCAATCGATATTAACATTCGTTTGCGCATCCAGCTACCTAATATTAGATTAATACCAGGAGCGATAATGGTTCTTGGAATACAGAATTTGAAGGAAAAAAATTGTGTTCGCTATATTTAAAAAGTCCTTTTCAATATTCGGACATTTATTTTTACTCGGTCGCTACGCTCCCTCGAAAACTTAAATGTCCTCGTATTAAAAAGTGATACTTTTCCAATATAGCGAAAATAATCATTTGTTGATAAATTGAGGTTTCATTATGACTTTTTTCTAAATGTAAAATTGATATTAAAATATCATCTGAGCCTTCCTGAAATATAAAATGAATGGTCATCGGTTCCCCGTGTTATTTCGAACCAGGATGTGTGATCCAATTAAAACTTGATTAATGAAATACTTCGTTTGACCAATATTAGTAAGCCAATAAATCGATCGGAGTTCCTAGCCAAAGTACTTGCATAAATGGCAGCCTTCTGGTTGGTTGGTTCTATCGCACCCTCCAGACCCCATTATGGACCATAACGACAGCAGTCAGCGGCAACTTTCCCCTCTGGAACGCTTGTATGTCTCACCCAGATTAGGCTCACGGGAAAGATATGCAGAGACGCAAAACTTTGTCGCGGCAGAACCGCCCAAGGTGCACCTGTAGCGTCGAGACTACGGCGGTGTTTGCATGCCCCTGCAAGACTCCCAATCCGTGCAGCCTATTTACACTTGAGGACGGGAGACCCCTGTGCCCGTGTCGTTCGCTGATCCTTACTGGTATAATCTCTTCCCGACGTATCAGCTTAGGGCAGACAACTCTCCCAGCGCTCAAATTGGGCCGGACCAAGCAGCTTTCGCCGCCAACTAAAGAAACTCAGACCCATTAAGAGAGTCGTGGCATCGTACTCTCTTTGTTGGTTTAGCAACAAGATGAGCTCACGTGGTTTCACTTAGGTTACTCTTTTTAGGCTACCCAGGACTTTAACCAACCTTTCCTCAATACGAGCGAGCCATCAATGCATATTCTTCCAGATGTTCCTTTTGACAGCACGGGGCCAACGAACAGTATGAACTGCATGAGCTGTCAACGCGTAACAACTGGGTGTAGCAGCTCCTTGTTGGCAATCTCGTCTACCCATCATTCTTCGGAAAAGTATGCAATTGGGATTTTTGACTTGTTGAAGGTGCAGC
The DNA here is from genome assembly GCA_032274565.1 of Nematoplana nigrocapitula. Lineage (NCBI taxonomy): Eukaryota > Metazoa > Platyhelminthes > Proseriata > Nematoplanidae > Nematoplana > Nematoplana nigrocapitula. Next base: position 9,249 of record JAUYWV010054450.1, read on the forward strand.
TCTTGGCAACCATACATCATGTGAACCGATCGTAGCCGATTATTACCGAGAATGGCTATTTTAATGACCTAATTCTGCAATCCGCATCAATGAGAATCCAAGACTGAATTCATGTAATACAACAAAGAAGACAAAACAAGGCTACTAATGTACCAACAAGACCTCACCATAGTTGATGTTTTCCAATATCTCGGATCATGAATAGACATTTTCTTCAAAGACATAAAGATATAAGGAAAGCAAATGCCTAAACAGTTTTGGGCAAATTAGACACCATTTAGCAATCTGAGTTACCGCGTAAGCTGAAAATTCATTTTTTGGACACTGACTAAAACTTTATAGAACACGAAATCTATGGTTGCTAAACCCGTCTTCTCCTGTATGCCCAAATGGAAGCAACGCATTACCAATAAAGACTTTCAATGAAGCCTCTGCAAAGTGACATCAGACACCATGAGGACTCGACGATTGCAACTCGTAGGACACTGTTTCAGACTTGCAGACCCTGCTGCGATCAGTCTATTGTGGAAACCTCAAAATGGCAATGGACAAGGTGGCCGACAAACCCTGGTCTAGTGAAACTCTTTTCCAGAAATACACATATCTTACAATACCCAAGCTGAAGTAAGTGCGATGAACAACAGAGATTTTTGGAGGCAACTGACCAAGAATTCGGGTGAGCCCGACTGATGAATAATTTCTTCAAGTTTCTAGCTCAATTTTATTGGTCATTAGATTTGAAATTTGTAATAGAGAATTGACACATCTTATAGTGATGCTGAATTTTTCAATTTTTTGTCATCTTGGTCTAGGAACTGTTGGCACATACAGTACATACATTTACAAGCTGAAAGAAGTTTATTCTGGCAGCCATAAAAATTGTATTATGACAATACTGTAGTCGGAACAGGGTGAGAATTCTATATAAGTTATATAAGTATATTCTATAAAAGTTCTTCTCACGACCATTTTGTACGTGGGAGTATGGTTCCTAATTTGCTAACTGGTCAAATTTACAACTTTCTTTGATTAAAGTGAAGTGAATATACAGATCACGACTGACATGAGATGGGTAAACTGGTTGAGCTGATTCTGTCAACATTTATCTTTTGGTTACCAGCCTGAAGAATTTTCGGATAGACACACTAATTGAGTATATATCCATCTGAGTGCCTATCCAAAACCAGATGTACAATTACAGTATATCCAAATAACATACTTTCTGTAGCGATGTAATTTGCTTCTAATAAACATCCGGACAATAAAACAATGGCGGCGTCAGACCAGGGCGGATGCACTGATGCTCTCGTTTTGCCCCCTGGTGAATATAATGACGAATGATATTAATTATAATTTATATAATGAGAGGGAACTAACTGTTATGTAAAAGTGCATTTTTTTACCGTGGGAGAAGTGGACAGTATTAGAAGTGCTGAGTAAGAAGTTCTACACAAACGCACAAACTGAAGCTAACAGACTTGAACTCAGTTGTGATGTATTATCGTCAGAATCCTTGAGAGAGCTCAACCAAAACTTCGGACAAGAAAATTCAACATTCTTTCTGCATTCAATGCATGCATTCCTGAAAACGACAATATTTAAAATTTTGAAACCATGAATAAAATCGCACAGTACTGCAAGGACAATATTGAAGACTTAAAGATGCTGGAACTGCGCCAAATGGGTCGTATGATGAGCCGCAAAGAATATGATAGTGCACTGCCCTCATGTGAAAATGTGGTAGCAAACCTTTTGAATTTGCCTCATCTGAAGGAAACACTTTTCGAGCTGGACAGATTGTTAAGAATCGCCTGCACTATTCCCATAACATCTGCAGAAGCCCAGCAAACTGTCATCAGGCTGAAATTGGTGAAGACGCATTTACGCAAAAACATTCGACTAATCTTCGTCTTCCTAATCTCTGCTTTCAGTCTGTGCACGGTGGATGAACAAAAAAACTGGATTTGGACAGTGTAAAACTGGATTTGGATAGTGTTATTGACACTTTTGTCAGATAATTTCCAAACAGCCCAATTTCATTAATGTAGCTGAAATTTTTGCAATAAAAATAATTTATGTTTCTGTTTGTGCATGATGAAGAACAATTTTTTTGGTTGATCTGGTTCTTATTTTTTGCACCGGTAGATGTCTTGCTGCTATAAAAGGTCTGGCGCCCCACTAGTGCAATAAAAATTGAACTTGATCTCAGGCGGAAATGATTGGGCAATTTTCAAAGTACCACCCTCCTCAAGGGCAAAAGGAAAACAAAGTTTCTAGATGAATATAGTATAAATTGTTAAAATAGATCACATGAAGCGCCTTCGAAACATTTTCTGATGTAATTCTACATAAAAAAGAAGAAATATCTGTTATTTTAAGATACTGTAAAACAATAGAAAATTTAATTTTTTTTAAAAAACACAAATACATTGGTTTTCATCTAGACTAACATTGTTTTAATTATTCAAGGCTGTAGGAGCATATCAGTATTTACCAAAATAGCGGTCTTACATCAAATACTCATCTATTATCGGCGTAAAATAAGGATAAACAATTTTGTAATGATTAATATCATGAACGACGAGACTGATTCACTACGCTCTCTCAAGCTGTCTGAAAGAGCTCCCAAACAGTGTGATGCAAAACGTGAATTGGCACTAAAGGAACACGTCATAGTACAAAAGAGTGAAAAGTAAGTATACATTTCCATAAGCAGATAGTAAAGATAGTCACTGAAAATAACTAAAAAACATTGTACTACTATAATGATACAAAACCACGTCGAGTAAATTTTGAACATGACTAATGGAATTTCAGACACAAATTTTGTAAGAAACACTTTTATGTCTTACTAGTAGTGGGTACCCGCGTTTCTAAGCAATAGAATAGGGCGCATGCCTAACCCTAACCCTAACCTAGTCCGGTCCCCCATTTTCGGGGGTGCCCTGCAACTTCTATTAAATTTTTATGAAATTTTCTGTGAGAGGCTTCCTTCTGCCCGAAACAGCCATTTCACACCGTTTTTAGTCTCCTTGACCTCGACTCCGACTCCTTGATCTCGTCCCCGACCTCGGAAGTCGACCTCGCCCCCCCCCATGTTACCCGCAGGGTTGAGGGGGTCACCCATGCAAAGTTTCGGGTCGCTGGCACCAACGGTCCGACCGCCCACCCGGAACAAACACACACACACACACACAGACAACTTGACAAATATATATAGATTAGTGTCCATCACGATGAGACGTTTTAATTTTATTTAATTTCTACGGGTCTGTATACCACATAACATTTATAAATTTGCATGTTTCTTTAATGATTGAGTCAACGGAATTGTAACTTCACAAAAGAGAATTAAATAAACACGTCTCTTACAAAATTTATGTACAGTATATGTAACTGAAATATTATCTCAACGTGTTCATCTGAGACGGAAAACGAGAGGTCTTCTCTGTCGTAGAGCCGGCAAAGAGTCGGCGTGTTTGAGAAATGAAAAGAGATTTATATGGAAACTAAAATTGAAAAGTGTTTCTTTCGAAGCACAGAGACAAAGCAAAAATTTTCTTTCTTCGTTTCCACTTTGACTATTCGACTGACCATTCAGTAAAGAAAAGATTTGATGCATAAGAGAGATCAAACAAAACTGGAGGAACGGCCAATGCGAGGAGTGAAATCTGAAACGAACATTTTCAATTCAGAGGAGCTTTTGTGGTTTGGGTATCATGGGGCGCTCAAAGGCAAGGGAGTTCTAGAAAAAAGGTTGTGTTGGCTGGTTTCTGTATAAAATCTTTTTATCTTCAAACGACGGTGTTTCGCGGGTGTACACCGACCATGCGACCGCACACTAGCTATAGTATATAACAAACTCATCCATGTGAATAACGCTTGCATGTGAGCTAAATCGAGCATCATAGATGCCCCCTCAAGAGTAGTAGTGGATTATGTATGATGCTGCTGTTGTTGTTTAGTTGACTAAATCACGTTCTCCTGCATTCCTTCCTTCTCACTTCTATACTCGGTTGGCCAGTCGTTCGCTTTGAATTGTGGGGATGAACGTGAGCTCTCTTTTGTCAGAGTTTTAAACATTCGGGGTGTGTTCCGTAATGGACAGGTCTCCCTTCCCTCCTCCACCTCCTCCTTCTCCTCCGCTTGCTCCTCAAGTTTCCTCTGCCATATTTTCTATGGAAAAGTATGTGGCAAAAGTAGACTGACTACTGACCGTCTGACTTACTGGCCATTTCTAGTCGGGTGAAAAATCAGCATCCGAAAAAACTCATTAAAGACGCAGGTAGTAGATGCTGAGTTGATCTGCGGGGTAGAAAACCCCCGACTGTGATGCCCAGTAGTATTGGCAGGAAAAGATCGGGAGAATTGAGTAGTGGGAGGTGTAGCGCTCTCGTTAGACAAGGCAATGTTTGACTCGCTAATGAGAATCCATTCTTCCGTAGACAAAGAGCGTGTTTAAGAAGGTCCTCGAGTAGGAAGATATATATATACTACAAGCGCCTAGATTACAATCGCCTGGAGAGATATAAACAAGCGAGAGTTCACACTACTGAGAATACTTCCCACTATCGGAAAAGGGGGAAATTTCAATTACTATTATTGGGAAAGTAATTTTGCTTGTGCAAAAAGTGGTCAACTATGGCGTAGGTTATCAGTCAAACTATATCTTACAGATTTTTAATTTGGCACCTATTATTTTCAATATTTGCACAATCCAATGTGGTATATAAAAGCTAAATTTGGATGTAAATTGTGGAATAAGTAATAATATAAACATATACAGTTTGATCTGCAAGTACATATTGTGAAATTTACCATCAACAGACCATACGAAAAAAATAGAAAAAACACTATAATCAAACATACTGAACATTAAAACAATGGAATAGTTAATGGAGTCCATCCACTGGATAGCTGCTGCGCGTATTCAATGAATGATGGTTGTCGGTCAATTTGAGAAGTTTTCGTGTCACAATGAGAAATATTCAGATGAAAAGGTGATTTATGAAATAGATTTTTTTATCGAACAATTACGTTATTATCAATTAATAAGTGTAACATAATAAAACAACAAAACAATATCAGCGTGTCAAACCGTGAAACTGCCAGATAGTGTTCCATGTAATGAATTAATCGATTTGAGAATCATGCCCCAACTTCCATGTCGTATATGGTTTAAAGCAGCCGCAAAAATGATGTGATGTGTTGGACAGCATTCACACAATCCTGACCGGCATAAAAGAAGACAGTAGAGAACTACTGTAAACTATTCTCAATTTTGTCTGAAAAAAAGTTCTCAATTTGACTAACAAAAGGTTTAGATATGTTTTCAGAATTCCGCAAACTTTTTTTAGCGTCAAGTTTCGTGTTTACATACCTGTTCTGCGAAATGCTACAGTTCATATTTCCTAACATTTATCTACTTACTTCATATTTGTGAGTTCTAATAAATAATAATAATAAAAATTGTTCATTGAATGGAATGCGAATCAGCAGAGGATAATGGCAAGCGGGAGTTACATTAAAATATTATCGTTAATGAAAACAAGGAAAATAATAAGTATCATGGAAACTGCAATTTAGTAGAATGGCGTTCAAAACAAACAATATATGTAGAGTAATTCAATAACAGTTTTGTTGGATAGCGCAGGGTACAAAAGAATTCCTGAAACGAGTAGTTTTGGATGGTGGTTGGAGGATACGACCATACGACTGGGTGGGAGGAATTACATTGTTTAAAATGTGACCGATTTCTGTGACTTTTGTGAGTAGTGACAATGGCCTTGATGACTTCAGTATTATATAAATGTCTTCCATTCTATCAACTTCATTACATAAAACATTTGCTCATAACAATATATAGGGCGCGTTGAACATGGTGAGTTTCTTCTTGGCCAGTTGTCAAAGTTTTTCGACTTCTTTTTTTCGCTTCTTGGAAACTTTAGTTGCGGAAGCATACTGTCACCTAGAGAGCACAGACAAAACGGAAACAGACACATATAGTTTGCCCCAGCTTTAGTGGCTTAATCAATACATGTGACGCTACAAAAGTGTGAAGAAGAAGAAGAAGAAGTCATTGTGATCTGAAACAGATTTAGTTTTAGTCTCTGAATAAACGTTAAGGCGTTGATTTAGGCTGCAATATGAGCTTCGTCAGAGTTGGGCGAACCCTGGTATAGATAAATGTAACTGAGAATATGGGAGTCGGATCATTTTTACAAAAATATATAATATTGTTTGAAAACAGTTTTATAAAGGAAGATAATGACCAGAAGATGGATCATATACAGGGTGTGTCAAAGGTCTTTGGCGCTAAAGTACATACTGTAGTAATTTTATTTAAAATAGTATAGTAGAATTCAAATTCTGAGATAGAATGATGCATCGATATTAGTTGTTTAAATATTTAAATATCTATGTCACTGTAATGTGATACATAGTTCAATATCTATGTCACTGTAATGTAATACATATTTGAATCTTGAATTTAATCGATTTTTTGCATAATATTTTTGCATGCATTATTTTATGCAGAATTCACTATGGGGGAAGCTAGAAGGTTATTCTATGAGAAATACAACAAAGAGCTCCAAACATCAGCACAGTCGATATTGGAAGACAAGATTTCTCGAAACAGGAAGTTTGACTTCTGATCATCCAAGAACAAGAAGACCAAAGTCAGCTACGTCAGATGACAATTATAAAGAAAACGTGCTTGCGCAATTTCTGAAAATCTTTCAACATAAACCAGACAAATGGCAAGTGAACTGAACATTTCAGTTACTTTACGGCGATCCTGACCGCAGATTGGAA
>JAUYWV010054561.1:0-16062 GCA_032274565.1 Nematoplana nigrocapitula
GTTATATTGTTTACTTAATGTGTTTCGTATTCCAGTTAAATATACCTACGTTACTACTTAACGAAGTTCTGACGACAAGTTCTAAAGACAAGCTGTTGGGGCTAACCAACACACCTGGAGGACCTTTCGAAGGAGAAAGAGAAATTGTTTGCCAAACAGAAAAAGAACAATGAGAGGATGGTATACACTATATTGAAGCATAAAATCTGTGTCAAGAGTGGACTCTCGGCATATAGTAATTTTTGCTATGTCAAGAGTCACTAGTAAGCCTATACTAGGTAATATATTACGTGCCAAAAACAATGTTGGTGTAATACTAATGTTTGATCAATAGTTTGAATTGCATTATTTATATGTAGACTTAGTTTATTTAAATAAACATAAAATCTATTTAGACATACAAAGTTACTATGTACCAAGAATCCATTCTTGGTATTTAGATAATGTTACTACGTACCGAGAATCTTGGTACATAGACAAAAGTATTTCATTGCGAGAATCTATTCTTGGTACATAGTGATGAGCGTAATATATTTGGTGTGTCAATAATTATAGTCGGCATTGTCAATTGATTTAACGGAAGGTAACAGCACACATTTTCAACTCTTTGATGGTGTAGCAGTTAGGATGCCTGGCTCGCAACCCAGGCGGCCTAGTTTCGACTCCTGGTCTCGGAAAATATTTTTAGAATTTTTTATGTTAATAAATTTAACTGAACCAAAACTCAACCTCAATTTAATACTAATTATTGTATTTGATATCATTTAATTTCTTAGAGGAAACATTATTCAATTTATACTGACTGTTACATAAATTTTTTTCTACACTACTGAAATCAACTATAACATTCATGCAGTAAAAGTTGTTTGCAGTCGTCAGAATTATGGGTAAAGCTAAGCAGCTCACAAAGTCGGAGAAGTCTCGGATATTGGATCTTGTGAAAAGTGGAATGTCTCAAATGGATGTTGCGATTATATTCAAGGTATCACAGTCTGTTGTCTCGAAAACTGTGAAGTGGGATGCGGAAAATGTGTCATTATCTCCTGGGAAGCGCCAAGGATGTCCAAGAGTGACATCTGACAGGACAGATCGTCGCATTATCAATTTGGTGAATCAAGTGCCCAACATCACCTCAGCTCAAATCAAGGAATCGTTTCCTGGTGTTCTAGATGACGTGGATACTAGCACCATTCGGACTCGGCTTACGAGACAGTTCAAGATGAAGGCACGTAGGCCAATGAAGAAGCCATTGGTGACAGCGAGAATGCGACAGAATAGGCTGGCCTTCTGCCAAAAGTACAAGGAGTGGACCTCGGAACAGTGGAAAAAGGTGATGTTCTCTGATGAGAGCACGTTCCGCCAATTCTCGAACACAACCCAATTTGTGCGCCGCCCCCCGATTTCGTCTCCATGTGATCCCAAGTACACTGTACCAACGGTGAAACATTCGCCGAGCGTTATGGTCTGGGTTGCATTCTCAGCAACTGGTCGTGGTAGGCTTTTCTTCTTGCCAAAAGTCGTCATGATGAACGCCGAGTGCTACAAACAAGTGTTATTTTTTTTTTAAATTTATCTCTAGATGAATCTTTACTCCTTTTCAAAGGATGTCTGCATTTCAAACAATTCATACAGATAAAAAGAGCCCTGTTTGGAATCAAAGTGTTCCTGCTATGTGACATTCAAGGCTATTTTGTAAATGCTTCAGTCTACTATGGTGCACTTACCAATTACTGCCAATGGTGAACCTGGTTGTGAAATACTGACAAAAAGCGAGCTGATTGTTATCTACCTTCTGAGCAAGAGAAGTTTGCTTGACAAATAATACGAGGTTACTATGAATAACTGGTACTGCAGCAAGAGACTTGCAGACTACTTAGATAGCAGAAATACTGGAATGTGTGAAACAATAAAAGAAAATTGTGAAGTACCACCAGAACTGCAGGAAGTAGCTATGCAACCAATTTCTTCCACCTTTGATTGTAAAGAAATCACTTTGGTTATCAAATTTTGTGACAAGAAAATGGTACACTTGATAACTACGATTGACAAAGCAGGAGAACTGGATAAAACATAAGTAATGCCTGGAAACCGTGTTGGTGACTACAGGAAACCTACAGCAATAGACCTCTACAACAAGAATGAGTGGGGTCGACCTGACAGACCAATATATTTCTTCATGTGATGCAACACGCAGAAATCATGCATGGTTCAAGCAGCTTGGGATACACCGTTTGAAAGACTTTTACTGAATGTGTACATCTGCTACAAAAGGGAGAAGAATCCAAAGGTTTCATTTGTGAATTTCACCAAGGCAGTTGTAGAATCATTGACAGATGTAACTAATCAAAAGGAAGGAGGGTCCAGGAGAAAGGGCTAGGCATGCAGCTACTGGAGAGGATACCTGCTAAAGAAAATTATGCTGAAGTGTAAAAGAAGTGGCTGCCAATGCAGCATGAGTGGCAGTAGACGCGATTCATGGTACCAATGAAAGGATTGCCCAGACAAAGCAGGTCTCTGCCTCCAGGGTGACTGTTTCACAGAGTATCATTCATAAACTGTCCATTTACTCTCATAATTATGTTCATTTTTGGTAAAAAAATAAAACTTCTTGAAATTTTTCAGTTTATGATGAGAATTTTGTTTTGGGAAAATTCTTTTAGGAATGCATGTGGGACATGAAAAATAGGTTCAGGCGCGAAATTGTTAATTGAGTCTGCCATGTTTACATGTACTAATACTAATCATAATACAACCGCTCTTTTTGGATTAAAATTTGAACTTCTAAAACTGAGTAGCAACTCTGCAAAATATGAAAAATTGTTAAATTTTATCTCTGATGCGAAATGAGACAAATTGTCTGATATGACCACTGTCAAATTAATCATTTAGTAAAAATAATTATGTTTACTATAAACAAACATAAAAGAAATAACATATTACAAGACTTGAATAAAAATGAAACATGAAATAAACAAAGTTTGCCATAATGGTGAAAGGATAATGTCATATGTTTAAATAAAACACATAAACCTTTAATCATAAAAATATTTCTATTCTATATTCATTTTCAGTAAAATTCTTGTTTTTTCAGCATGTGAAATTTTTTTTATTTGTCAAATTTTGTGGCTTTTTGTGGACAAGTCCCAGGCCTATTAAAGTTTCCAACTCATTTGCAAAACGCCAATCAATTGAGGGTCTTTTAAGTCCATTTAAGGTCTTTAATTGTTCCTCAATTGGTTGATCAATCCTAGACTTTACAACCAATTGTGACATCATGAACTTTTTTATTCCACTATAACATTTCAGCATATTATTCAAAATAGATAAAGAATTATTCAAGATAGGTAGCAAAAATTTCAGAATTGTCAGCAAAAGATACATTTTTATCATTATATCCTTAAAGCATTTGTATATTAATTTAATTATATAAGTGTCTTTCCTAATAAGTGCTAAAAATTTGAAATAAAAAAGTTCAAAATTGGTTGGCTTAGTTCAGAACTGATCTGGTTCAAATTAGTGACCAACATAGACATGTTGGTTCATTTTTTAGTCAAGGGAAGTTAGATAAAAAATCCTTAGTTAGAAATTATAAACTTTATTTTATTTTCAAATTATTAGATGAAATGCTTTTGGTGCAGATGGCATCCAGAGCATTTGACAATTTAAAAAACATTCCAATAGGAAATTAAAAATACAGCTATCAGATTGATATCAAATATCAAATCTCTAAAATTCTATTAATTATATATAATATGAATATATATTATTACTTCTAAAACAATAAATTGTAATTACAATATTATTCTGTAAAAACATTGATCATCAGATGCTTAATTATTGATAAACTGAAAGAGCCCTAAAAAAACTGGATATTTAAATCTAGGTTAGGTATACTTAGTTTTATGTAAAGACCTTGTGAAGTTTTATTCATATAAACCAAACAAAATATGTTGGCATTCAACTAAAACAAAGTATTTAAGAATATTTATAAAACTAAAATCATTAAACATTAAAAATCATTTTTAAAAGGGAAAAGGAAAATTATTTTATTTAATATAATTAATTTTTATAAATCACATTTAAAGAAATTTTATCTGTGGGCATTGTATTGCCCACCCAATATATTAGAGTATACCCTGCTTAGTGTTCCAATAGTTGATGACAACCTACTCTATAGAAGGGAAGAGCTAAGTACATGCACCTATTGAGCAGTTATAAGACCCGAGGTTCTTGATAATTTGTACTGCAGATGAGGATTAATTTACCCATTTAAGTTCACATTTAATTTTAAATTCATCATATAACTCTACAAGGTTTAATGTATCCCTTATCAGACCTGGTCACATCTATGGAATGTATGTAGTTTCTACAGAATTACATGCCAAACTACAGTACCACGCCCAAGGATACTGAAACTACTGTTTCACATTATTATGTACAATAATTTTTTATATGTATTAAATTTCGTACAAGCACAAGAGTTAATAAATAAATACACAGCAGCGCAGCACTGAACGAATCCAGACAGGCAGTTATTGATTTTCAGCTGCAGCTCTCTAACACAAAGAACTACTTGATTCTTCATGCAAAGAGCGATGCACAAATAGACACACTTATAGATTTAGCCATGTGAGCAGGTCTGCCATATTAATCACATATCTTAACATTTGTTATTGATAAAGAGATCAAAAATTCATTTTAACAAAGGAATTAAGACCTAGGATATAGTGTGGCAGAGCACTTATTCCAGATTATTCTAACTTTCCCTACATTATAATTAGTCAATGTTATATTGTAGTCACAATGCATAAATGCTGCCTTTATGCTATGTGTGAAAGGTAATCTAGACTTAGAATATGTTGGTGCATTGTAAATTATAGTAATTACCACCCTGGAATTTCTGCTTCATACCACACCATGCCTCATTAACCACTGCTCTTTGTGCCAAAAGCACACATTTATATATTTAAATTATATTAACATGCAAATCTGATGCCAACATTAGTCACTTATACAATATTTTAATAAAAAATCATGCTTCTTCAACTGTTTAATTATACTGTATATGCATTAAAAGTTGATAAAAAATATGATTTTCTGCTTATATAAAATTTATTTAGACTTTTCTGCAACACAAATATAGATAATGGCATATTTTGTATATTCCCTTAAATGTGTGACTTTACAGACTCTTTTCATATCTATTAAATAACCATAATTCAACATATTGATTCTTTGGCCAGGTATTTCGAGATAGCATCAGTGTTCAAACACCAACTTGGCTAATTGTTCCAACAACTTATTTGTTTTTTATGTTTGATGAAGGCAGTCAGTATCATCTGTTCTAGTATTCTATGATGGAGTGATGTTAGTTCGTATCTGAGTGTTGTATGTACATCTAAGTTTAGTTTTGTAATCAACTAAATAACATTGACGACAGACAGTAAAATTTCACCAGAAACAATGGTTATGCCATCTTATATTTAGGAGAAGAAGTTGTAGTAGGAGTGGTGTAGGTTTTATGGAAAACCAAATAAACTACTAAATCCCTCCATGAACCACAGTTAAAAATGATCATCCGAAAAGTAAAAGAATCAGTATTAAGTTATAGTCTGTGCTTACTGCAGGTAACCACATTTGTCATCGCTTCATCTGGCTGCAAGTCATGGGCATTAACTAAGGAAGATGCATTCCAGATGTGGACCAACAAAAGGCTCCTGAAGGTGAGATGGAAAGACCGAAGACTAAACCAGTGGTTTTAAAAAAAGTCTGTACCATTATGCTACTGAAGAATACATTGTCACATTATGAGGAGAGATAACCTAGAATACACTGATTCAAGGCAGCATAAAAACTAAAGGAGAGTAAGCCCAAGTGCCCAACAACAGAAATGTTTGAAGATATTTTAGTCTGGACAGAAAAAGTTTGTCTTCTGCTACAGCATCAGCTATATGGACAGAGAACAATGGTATACTATCATGGCAATCACAACAGCGTCACCATCTGATTCAACTGACTGAATCAACTATGCAGATTCCATATCTAGCTAGCTTAAATAGTATAGTATGGCCAAGTAGTCTAGTAAAATGAAATACTGCATGCTCTATTCCCCTCTCTTTTCTACCTTTTCTAAATGTGCAGATGAGCTGGCTTTCTGCTTTGCATTGTAATTTGTAGTTATTTTTATATTTTCCACTTCAGATCCAACTTCTCAACCATGTCTACCGGCGGACCATACAATTATTCTTACATATTCAAATACATTATTATTGGTGATATGGGAGTTGGCAAGAGTTGTCTGCTGCATCAGTTCACAGAGAGGAAATGTAAGTTGCCTTTTCTGTTGATTTTATAGATAGATGAACAGCTTGTTCTGAAGCTGTCCAGTGTTAAACTGTAGGCAGGAGGCAAGATGGAGACAGCCGGGCAGTGCAGGAGCAGGAAGGATAAGAAAGGGAAGGAACATGGTCGGTTTGATGGAGGTAGAAGATAAGGCAAGGAGGAGAGTGCGACTATGGATTGACGTGTGATGGGTGCGGACTATTAGAGAAACTGTTGGTGCAAGTCCAATAATGCAGTTCGCTTTTGAGCGTTGTTTTTTTTGGAGATTATGCCTGTCCTTAATCCATCGGACACTGAATAATTTTAACTGGAGACGAGCGATTACACTGCCATCTGTTTAGTACTTAAGTGTTTGTTGAACTGCTGCATCCTTCTCACTGAGAACGGCATGACGTGGATTTCTCAGGGGATTAATTCCCGTAGTTTTCTGTTTTTCATTACTGAGACTAACTTCGTATGCGACCAAATTCATATTGATTGTCTGCATAATAATCAGCCTATTCAGTGCAAAATTGCGGTCCGTTTAGTTTGCCTGGAAAGTGATTCAAAATGTCCAGTCAGTTTGCGAGATTGATTTTAGTTTAATTTTCCTGATAATAAAAAGCAAAATATGCACTCAGTTTATAGTGAAATGTGTAGTTTATGGGTTCTTACGGAACGCATAGTGTGTCCATGGGTTTTTATGCCAATGGAAGTTGTTCGCTCTTCTCGTTCTAACGGAGTTAGTTGACAAGTTCCACTCTGTTGTCTAATGGATGCACTCTTGTAAATTCTATATTAATTAATTTTTTAATGCTCAGTGGGTGTATAGTTCAGACAAGCAGGACCCGATATCAGTTTGATATGTGCATCGGTATCTCCAAATATGGCTTGTTTTTCGTTCTCTGTGACAAATCATCAGCCAGGATGTAATCCAGTGGCATTCTACTTATTGATTTCTTTGCCGGTCAATTTATTACACACCATGCAAAATTTTGTGATTTGTTTCAATGAGCAAGGCGATATACTCAGCGGTAGATGGCCATTCTCTGTTTAATACTAGCTTCATATGTACTGGTTAGACTCATCTCTGTTCTTAATTTGACAGACTTCCTTGTCCATTTATACCAAGTGGCACACATTAATGACACTTGGACTAGCTTCGGTAGCACGTAGACGAAATCGACTGCAGTTTGGCTAAATTCACTAGCACGTGGTCTAAATTGACTTCAAGATGCAAACATCCCTGATGCGAACTTCCTTATCGAGACACGAAGTCTCCGAGAGATGTGCCTCCAGCAACGCTGACGATACGTTTTAACATTTTTCGTATTGTAATATAAATAATAATAATAAAATTTTGTTGACCAATGTAAAATGAACTGTGAGTCAGGTACAGCAGATAATCTCTGACATAATAATAAAATCATTATAGAATAAAACCAACGTACATGTAACAGTAGCATCGAAGAGAGCAGAGCCAGATTATAAAAAAAGACAAATACGAGCCTCGTATTTAGAGCGCCGACCTAGCTAGTTAAGACAAGAGTTAACGTACTAGAACGCGCCCCATATTTCTTTCATAAAGTTTTTACTTTCTACAAGTCAGGGCTATAAGATATCATTCTAGAACGTGGACGGGTCAACGAAATTGGAGTAAGCACATGTCTGGTTGCTATATACTTTAACTAACGGAAGAGAATGTGAGAGGGTGACAAAGGATAATACGCAATGTTTGGTTTTCAATGGTTCTTTCCGCGCCAGGACAAAGGAAAGTCACCAATATTATAACTGTCTTCAGAAGCACAGCCCAAAGTTCTACAGTATTTGGAAATCTATTTCGTACAATAAGAAATCTATTTCAAATATAAGAAACATATTTCGTGAATATATATTGAATACAAACACTCTATATATGACTGACATGTTCATACATAGATGAATAAAACGAAATATGTGATTGTCCCACTGCATTGCTTTTGCTTGTGAGATAAGCTCTGGGGTAATTAGCTCCTCCGAAATACGTTTCAGAAGTCGTTGACGATGCAGAGCAATTGCTATTCCCAGTGCCCTAAGAACATCAGTTGAGAATACGTCTTCACGACATTCTTCAATCTTGGCCTTTAACCTGTACTTCACACAACTGAAGGCTTCCTCAATTGCATTCAACATTGGACTACAAGGAAGAAGTTTTTTCACGTATATGCCTTCAACAGCTTCTGCTCGGTTGTGAAAAGGGGCATTGTCAAGGATAACGATAGAATTGCCATGGTGACGTAAGCGGTCCATATACTCATTAAAGACATCCGCTGTGATAGACATATAATGTGTTTTCCAGTATACTAATCCACGTTCATTAGAGATACTCATATTGATATTGAGAATTTCGTCCTTGTATGTTTGCCACCGTTCTTACTTCTTCCATTACTTTTTGGGGTGCATACACCAAAATTCATCTAATCGGTGTAAATTAGCTCGATGCCGTTTGACCGGGCTTCCATCATCCATGCTGAATAAGATACGTCTCAGATCCTCAACACGATGACACGTCCGACAAGAAAATCATAGTATTTTCTAATGGCATATAACAGGCCATCAAGGTTCTAGTTTAAACAACTATAAGTTATATTTTGCTTTTCATCCCTAAAGTGTTCACGCATTCGCGAATTACGCGCTTTCACAGTAATAGTCTGTTCCGAAGAAATTCGCCATATCTCATCCCATTTCATGTGCTTTTTCCCACCATGATCAAATTTTCCTGTTGTTTCAATCGGATGATAAACA
Organism: Nematoplana nigrocapitula; assembly: GCA_032274565.1. Taxonomy (NCBI): domain Eukaryota; kingdom Metazoa; phylum Platyhelminthes; order Proseriata; family Nematoplanidae; genus Nematoplana; species Nematoplana nigrocapitula. The sequence goes on from JAUYWV010054561.1 coordinate 9,106, forward strand.
GCATACGCAGCTCGTCTGTTCTCTATTACTTAACCTTCTTTTAATTTAACATTCCGTGAAATACCACATATACAGTATCTTCATGCAGTGTTTTCATATCCAAAATGTATGTTAGAAGTAGGATACGAAACCACGTCCACCAAGTGGACTGCACTGCAATCTGAACGCAGCGCATTGGACCACTCAGCCATCCTGATTTGCAGGATAGATAAAATATTGTGAAGTAATTACCTAATCGTTGGCTGTGTACATGCCGACAGCTTCATAAGCAATCTAATAGCAAATGACGAATGACTCCTAGAATTGATGAACTGAATTCAATAAACTTTGTTATTCAACAGAATAATCGATCAACTTTGATTACGTAGTTAACTGATATATTTCTGCAACTTACATACATGCTAGCCTATAATTTTATCTGCTCTAGCTTACATCATCCTTATAAAACAACAAGTCAATAAATCATAGAACAGAACTCGCTGCTATAGCTAATTTCGATTAGCGCGTCGGACTATGTCCTCGGCTGCAAATCTCAATTAGCATACGCAGCTCGTCTGTTCTCTATTACTTCTCAGCCGAGTATCGTCCTGTATCCGTTTTTACAATGCTATATGATGTACTGTAGTTTTTGGCATGTGCAACACTTGAGTTAATTCGACAAAATCCTCTACACTTCCAGCAGCGTCAATTATATTATTTGACACACGTCTTCGGAAATCTTCATGTATAGCGACCACGATGAGCCATAACCGTTTAGAATAGAGATTAGCAACCTTTTTTGGTGCATTCCCCCCTATCGATCGGCGTTGAAGCCCGTTCCCCCTGACCACAAAACCGAAGTGCAAAACATACATTTTTGGCGTTTGCAACTTGTAGATATATAGGTAGTATTTTTATTAGAATTAGATTTAGAATTACATTATATAATATTTGTAGTGTAATAGAGTAGGTAGTTGGTTTGTTAGGTGCTGGCTATCGTTAATTAATGCGAATCTTGTTCTTGCTGAGACGAAATGATCTTCTTTATGTTTGCCACTGTCACCGAAAGTGCTACTCGCAGATCCTGGCGGAGATCAAGTCTGCTCCTCGCCTTCGTTTTCACCACTGTCATTCAACTAATGCCGACCTAGTACAGATACTGTATGTTGTGGTGAATGGCACCACAATGCGAAAAGCCCGCTCTGGAGCCTTGGATATCCCCAATACAGCGGCGGTGTGCGGGTAGTATTCTCGCAGGGGTCGGGTCTTCCCGTTTATTCTTTGAGAAATTCCTAAAAACACTAACGAACCCGTCGGTTCTCCGCCCCCTGGAGTTGGCTCACCCCCCCCCCCCACCCCAAGGGGGGAATTCCCCCGGTTGGGAACCTTTGGTTTAGAACAAAACGTTAAATTATAACTCTTGCTGTAAACTGATCTGTATTATATGCAAGCGATTTATCAAGCAATGACATTCCAAGTCGATTGAATATTATACGAAACAGATTTCTTATATTCAAATTTGAATTCTTATTATTTGAAATAGACTTATTGTATTCGAAATAGACTTCTTATATTCGAATTTGAATTCTTATTATTTAAAATAGATTTATTATATTCGAAATAGATTTTCAAATACTGTACAAAGGTCTGGGCCGAGTTCATATTAAGATAAACAAATATCAACTTGTCAATTGGTATTAATTCCGATTAAAACTCTTAGAAAACAGGCAATGTGCGTATAGCGTTGTTTGGCTTGAAAATCAAAACTGACTAAATCATCGTTTTTTCGAATATACTCGGAACACAAGCGTGTACTCGCTCAGATTTATGAGCTACATCTACGGTTACCCAACGCAGTGGGGTCCAGCGTTTACACATAGGCACCGGTCAGTCTTGTCTATAGACAGAGTGCGGTGGAGTACAATCCGCGTATACTGTACATATACAAAAAGTCTGTAAAGGCATGGTAACTATATACGGATGCTATTATATACGCAGCGTGAGAGTTTTTGCTTTGACAGAATTCGGAAAAGAGCTGTCTCGACCGCCAATAAATTTTTGGCAAGCAGTTAGCTATAGCTTCTCACTGAGCTTTGGTGGAACAAATACAAAAAAACGAGGCAACAAAAAACGACACCTACAAACAAACGCCTCTCCAGCACACACGCCGCCGCTCGACATGACGCACCGGGGTGCAAACATTGAATCCCGAATTCCCGCCACTTTCTCTCTCAGGCGACCCATATAGTATGGAGCTGCACACATCTGCATAGAGTGCAATAGCTAGAGCGGGCAGCCTTCTTCGAACTTCAAAGGGAGAAAGAGAGAGGGAGAGACACCTCATTCTCTGACTGGAATCGGAGCCGGTGTATAATCGAAATGTTCTGTGTTGCCGTCTTGGCGACGAGACCTTGAAAAACAAAGGCACACGGTGCTTTTCATATGTTGAGGACACTCATTCCATATCCGTATTAGCAGAGCGCACAAGTAAAGGTGTTTCGGAAGGGGAAGAATACAAAACAAAGACGAGACACAAAGACAGGTGTGTGGATATGAAAGCAGCGTTGTTGGTCTATAACGCCGAACTTTTGCATAATGCTATGGAGGCTCACTATAAAAATGACCTGAATCTATATATAGATATAGCGATAGCATCTAAAACTGCATTAATAAGAATACGCCGCGACTCAACTCACCAGAAACTAATCCCAATGCAGGCAACAGGGATATTAGTTGTAGTGGCCAACTTGTCGACAACATTCTCTACACTGAAAAACAAACAACAAAACACATATATACATACATTTAGATAATTCAAACATGCACATTATTTAATCAAAATAATGTATTTAAAAAAAATAATTTATTATATATATGCAAGGGCTACGTTTACGTAAAGCCAACTAAGAATGTCCTGACCCACGCTAGCCAGCTTAAAATTGACAAACCAAACAGATGCGCCATCGGATAGAGACGGTGTAGTATACATACTGTCTACTGATTATCTTTTTGATAGATTCCAAGCTTTATATATGTGCAAAACTATAAAGTCACTAGAAATTCTCAAGCCATGTACATAGTCACACCAAATATGAAATATTTTGATGATCATCAGAAAAAACAGTAAAAGGTATTTGTAGTACGTGCTAAATTTATGGTATACACATATGCAGCTCATAAAACTATGGTACTTCAAAGTAACAAAGGTTGAAAACTCAAAAAATGTTTTTAAATAGTGTATTGATAGGATTGATATCAATGCATTTGCGGGAGTTACGTGGGACGGAGAGGCAATAGATCGACATTTGTGGGAAAACCAAGCTGAGACCTACGCCCTGTAGTGGGTTGACTTGGACTAATGATGATAGTATATATGTGAATGAGTTAACACTGCTTTTATGCTAATGCAACAAGATAAGCTGGTTTGGCCTTATCGATCGATAGAAAAATGTAAACCAAGTCCATCTGAGTCTATATTACTGGCATGTGTAGTTAGTTTTTCGACAATTACAACGAAATTACGTCTCTAAAAAAACAGAGAGTATACCCATACTTGCATTATAGGCAGTCTATGATCATGTAGAACTGCTCAGCTATCTTATATATATTTGTCAAGTTGTCTGTGTGTGTGTTTGTGTGTTCCGGGTGGGCGGCCGGACCGCTGGTGCCAGCGACCCGAAATATTGCATGAGTAACCCCCTCAACCCTGCGGGTAACATAGGGGGCGAGGTCGAGGTCAAGGGGTCGGGGTCGAGGTCAATGAGGCTAAAAACGTTGTGAAATGGCCGTTTCGGGCAGAAGGAAGCCTCCCACAGAAAATTTCATAAAATATAAGTTGCAGGGCACCCCCGAAAATGGGGCACCGGACTAAGGCAGGGTTAGGGTTAGGCATGTGCCCTATTCTATTGCCCAGCAACGCGGGCACCCTCTGCTAGTCTACAATAAATGTTCAAATCGAATTCTGACACATTTTCCATGGAAGAATTAAAGTGTCTAAAAAGACCTGACTCTGAGAACAAAACCTGTGGCTCCCATAGTGTTTGTTCGATGACGAGCAGTGCGCTGTGCTAGGGTTTCTCAGTCGCATTCGCGGGATGTTGACGCGCGTTGCTTTTAAGGCGAGCAGTGCGTTGTGGCAATTGTTCGTTTCGATGCACTCTCATTCTCTTGGCAGTTTGTCGCGAATTACGATGACACTATGTCAACTTTAGTATAATTCAATCTGAAATGAACTGATTCTTTGTATTTATGCATGATCGATTGTTCTGTATTTTGCAGTATATTTCATGTTTATGGTATATGTACACATGTGGCAAACTTTGTTCGAATCGGTAATGTAAATATGGAGATTTGCGGATAATGTGTTACAACAAATGGATCAATAAATCAATAATGGGAAATGCAATATGACTGTCGGTCAGTGGTGATTTCACTGCGACGTAAGGTGTTTTCATCTCCACAAAATTTCATTACGATGACATATGAAGAACAGGTGTAAAAGTGACGTTTAATTTTGGCAGTCTCAAAAGGGCCTCAAACGAAACCTGTGGTACCCATACGATGAAACTTAAAATCACATATTGCATGTCGTGCCCCGCTATTCAAAGGGTGAGTACACAAAATTTAAGCTCTCTTCGATTGATGTCTAGGAGGAGATCGCTAACACAAGCACACAGACAGATAATTAATTTTGGGAAGTTCTCCATGCTATCACATTCCCAGTATTAAATTTAAGATGTATGGTAGAAAACTTGCGTCTCCATCTGGAGTTTATATATTCTACTTGCACAGTTAGTAGTAGTAAGGGATCTTCAGCCTCTTCTAGATCACCTATAAATTAAATATTTATATACATGACGTCGTTTTTCTAAATATAGACTATAGTACGTCATAAATTTCCCCCATTCTATTTATAGCAACCAAATATGGATTTTTACAGGCATTCCCTGCAACTACATGTCGATGTGGATGTTTCAGATTCGATTATTACCGTTCTTCAATGACTTGGACTTGTTGATGCCGAACGATGCCCAGATTAAAATGGGAGTGGTCATTCTGTTGAGTCTTCAGCGCCAGACCCCGCAGCAATGCCCAGTTATCCCGGAAACGCTGAAACCTCTTACTGTTGCTTCGCACTTTCCAGCTCTTTTGAAGATATTCCTCCAGGTAACACCACTCAGACTCGATTCTCTGTCTATTGTAGCTGGTACAGCCTGGCTTGTGTTAGGAATTTACCGAGTTCTGCTTTTTTGTTTTCAATTCTACCGTTTTTTGCTTAAATTTCGCTGTTGGTTCACTGCTTGTGCGACCTGAAACTGTCAAAGGTCAGCAAAAGCAACCTGATCATGCACAAATAGGGAAGAGCAGGCTATGAAAGCCGAACTACAGTCTTATAAAATCAGTGATTCCGAAATTGCAATGCACTTTTTATGTGGTTTACAGAAACAGATACATTATGCGCTGATGACGCTGGTATTCACCTTATTTACAGGCGCATATATGGGAAAGTAGCTTAAGTTATCTTCTGGTCACTGGAGGTTGTTGTTGTTATCCAAGACACCTCACTTGGGCATACAAAGTGTCTCAGAAGGGATGCTAAACCGTTTAATATCAGCCAGATGAGACTGCGTGATTAACATATGTATCAGAGGTAGACACCAGCCCTCACCCAAGCGATATCCAAACTTTCTACACCATTATGCGCCTCAGAAGGGTGGTTTGTTTGTTTGTTTGTTTGTTTGTTTGTTTACCCGGCCTCGCCCAGAGGATTGAGGTGTAGCACAAGGCTACCGACAATCCCAGTATCTAAATTACTGCTGGCATGGATTGCAGTTAAGATTGCATTTTGTATCATTCTCTACTCATTATTTTGTATGGCCATAATACACAAATTTTATAAATTAGTTATTGCTCACTGATTATTATTAGTTAGTTGTGCAACCAAATAAAATGGAAGACATTAATTTGTTAACCCCATTTTGATTTTCGGTGACACTTCAAATCGTGTTAAATAAAGTATATTTCGGCCATGCTGAAATTGTCGCTATGATATTATATACTGGAACATCCAGTGTTGCGTTTTTTTGTAATACCTGCATTTTTTAATAATAATTTACAATTCTGCGTTTTTGTTCAAATTCTTTTATGTGTATATATTTTACTGTTGAAATGTTTGTTGCTATTTTTCATCAAAATCTAGGTGACCAGACAATATGCAGCAAACCCCGAACAGCGTGCTCTTGTCGAGGGTTACATACCTGCAAAAAGAGTGTTCGTTCAGGTTTCTATCGAGCATAGAATGAACGCTATCCAACCATTCGTGGGATTCCTGACATCCCCATGTCACTTCATCTGACACTTCGAGGAAGTTTCGCTCAAGGTGTTAATGACCCACACTTTGAGGAACGTTGGATACTGTTCAGTCAGGATGAGCCACCAATGATGGTTTTTGCGTCTCATCTTGATTTGCAAGTATGTATATTTAACCTTTTTGTGGTTATAATATAACAAACTGTTTCACTTGATTAGTTAGATGTGTTCAGGAGTATTTAGTGTTCAAATTCTTTGCTAATGTAAGTATGTAAAACAATCGCTAAATGAGTTTTATAAAAAAGATTGTTTGCTACTAGTTGTAAATTGGTCTTAAGACTAAGCCTTCCAAAATATTATCACTGCGATAATTTAAGCATAATTATTTTAAAGCATATATTATTATAGACATAGCTGTCAATGTTTATGGGTGTATAGTGTTTACTGAATTTAAAAAAAATGATCCTTACCGATACTGTTTACCGTATAATCAAATATGCATTTGTTAACATATGTAACAACCGTGAACAGGTCTTGAAATTTATTTATTTTTGGTAAGTATCTTTAGTTTTAACCGTTAGACGGTGTTCATCTTAAATCATAATAAACGGTGTTGTGGGGTGAAATTCACCCCAATACATATTTTGCCTATTATTAGTGTAAAACCAC
>JAUYWV010054672.1:5660-16061 GCA_032274565.1 Nematoplana nigrocapitula
CCTCGTCATCGCTAGATATGGGAAATTGAACTACAATGGAATCCTCTTCCTGCGCCACCTGACAACAAAAAAACAGACAATGATATACACTAATCGAAAATATGTTATTGCGACAGTTATTGGGATCACCCTCTATATCCTAAATCTAGTTCAGAGTGTTCCCCTCATGTACATCGTCTGTGTACTGAATTTAGGTTCCAGTCAATACTTTAATAAATCTGTGTCCAAAGGCTAGAATATAATTGGTATTTTAAAAAAATCAGGTTTAACGAAATTTGTCTCGAGAATATAGGCCTCGGTTTGCACTTTCAGGAAGCTGTGTCCGGAATCTTTGTAATAAATCTTCCTCTGACTCAGTATCCGCAAATTAGGAGGTCACCTTTCATTTCTCTTTATCCGTATTTAGAATCTAGGTCATACTTATTCTATTGAATCAGTATCCGCAATCAAGGTCACACTTTATGCTTCTATGACTACGTTTCCGCAATCTAGACCACCTTTCGCTTCAAGGGTTTGCTGGCTGAAATCTAGGTCACATTTCATACTTTTTATGACTCTTTGTCCGGAATCTAGGTAACCTTAAATTTTAAGAATAGACATCTGGAATCTAATTTACACTTTATACTTATATGTCTCCATGTCCGTAATCTAGTTTACATTTCATTTCTTTGGATCACTGTCTAGAATCTAGGTGCCACTCACCTGCTCCTCCTCTCGCTCGACTTTCATCGGTCTGAACACCATCGACTCTTCATCCGTCCCGTACTCATCTGTCTCCTCCATATCCTTATTGAACTGGGACAGGGCATCCCGAAGAGCGCCCAACTTGCTCTCGAGATCGGCGCCGCATCGCACCTTGCTTATCTCCAATTCGCGCAACTCGGCCGGGCCACTCCCTATTTGGTGCTCTTCCTCGTCATCGCTAGATATGGGAAATTGAACGATGGAATCCTCTTCCTCCTCTGTTTCTCTTTTGAAATTGGCCGAGGCTTTCCGAGAGGCGTCCAACTTGCTCCCGAGATCGGCGCCGCATCGCACCTTGCTTATCTCCAAATCGCGCCACTCCGTCGGGCCACTCCCTATTTGGTGCTCTTCCTCGTCATCGCTAGATATGGGAAATTGAACGATGGAATCCTCTTCCTGCGCCACCTGCCAACAAAAGAAACAGAGAGCCACATACCCTAATTACAATTAATTTATTCTATCAGTAATTGGGGTCACTATCTATATCCTAAATCTAGTTCATGCAGCTCCCTTCATTTACATTTTTTGTGTGCCTTATTTATATTCCAGTCAATATATTTTAAGAATCTCTGTCTTTAAGCTAGATCACAGTTTATTTTTTAAACGAAAACCACAGTTTTTACGAAAATCGCATCCAGTATCTAGTAGCCTCATTTTGTATTTCAGGAAGCTGTGTACGGAATCTTGATCATAATTATTTTTGACTCTCTATCTGTAACTTAGAAGGTCAGCTTTCATTTATGTTTACCCGTGTATGGAATCTAGGTCATATATATTCTATTGAATCTATATCAACAATCTGGGTCACATTTTCTGCTTCAATGACTACGTATCCACAATCTACATAGATAACCTTCATTTCAATGGATCGCTGTATAAAATCTAGGTCATATTTAGTACTATTTATGATTCCGTGTACACAATCTAGGTCATATTTCATTTCACTGTCTGAATCTAGGTGCTACTCACCTGCTCCTCCTCTCGCTCCACCTCCATCGGTCTGAACATCATTGACTGCTCATTCGTCTCGCAATCATCTTCGTCCTCCATCTCCTTATCGAACTGGGCCAAGGCATCCCGATGGGCGCCCAACTTTCTCTCGAAATCGGCGCTCAGTCGCTCCTTGCGCAACACTAATTCGCGTAACTCCTCCGACATGTCGTTTGTGGGCGACAGAGAGTTGCTGGTGGCCAAACCCGACTCGCTTGAAGAAGAGGGGGGACTCGATTTGACTCTCCGGTTCATCTGGACCAGACGTTCGGTCAGATAGTCCCACTTCTGGGGCAGCGCCTCGTCCACTTCCTCCTTCTCCGCCAGACTCGCCCTGAGCTGGTCCACCGCGCAGGTCATTCGCGCTCGGAAAGCCTTCATCTGGTTCTCCATGTCCACAATGCGGCTCACAAGAGCAAACTTGGCATCCTCGTACTGGGTCAGACGCATGTCCAGATGGTTCCGATCGCTGATCAACTCATTGAGATGTGCCTCAGCCTTACTGGCGGCGATCTGGTGGAGGAGATCCTCGCGGTAGCGGAGCATGATCTCGACAGAGTGGCACAGACTGGTTAGATACCGCTCGCAGTACTCCTTCCGCGAAGAGATTTCCCGAAGCAAACCATTCACCTCAGCCACTTGCTGTTGATATTCACGATCGCTACAGGCAAACAGAAGCATTAATCGATTAAACTTCAAACCGTACTACTGACAAATTATTTAAGTAGAATAGATAGCAAATTTGTAAAATATCTTACTGGAATTAAACAAATTATCTACGTGAAGGCGGCTGCGTGGGTCAAGCTATGGATTCTCGTAATTACTCACTACCGGCAAATAGAATACAGGTTTTATATACAATATATGTCGCAAATTCCATCATTGAAAATATTAAAACGGAATCTCACAACCACACCAATGTGTTAACTAATGTTTAGTGAATTGTATGGTGAAATAAAATGCTGTGGTACGGGGTCTCCGGCCGGATGGGCGTCAAAAAACGTTAAAATACATGTGATGTAATATGTGAATGACCCTATGTTGGGAAAATAAATGGAATAGAAGGAAATATTACAACTTATTGTATATACTCAAATAAATAAATACAAAGTCCTGCATTCCCTCAAGACCTTCTACGGATTGGCTCTCTCCTTTCTTTTCTGCGAGAGGTAGGGGCACTGACGCCTCAAACCGGAATATCATCAGCACGAGGCGTTTTAAGTCACAGAGAATCTGTCACTAAAAGCGGACAAATGGATTCATTCTACTTACACAATATCTTTCAGTAGATGCGAATCACTCCTTTTCACGCCAAGACTTGCATTGGAGATTTCGCTGTGCTGGAACCAGAAAAAACTATTTTGAATTAACCATCATCATTTTTCGGACACTAGGTACTGATAAACCAACCAACTAGGGTCTAATTGATCGCTATGAACTACTCACTAGACTACTGAAAGTAGTATGCTTTGAATTTATCTACACCGCTTGTCGAACTGAACCAAATTTCGGACTGGGCAAGGTTTTCACATTTTCATCTCAAATTGTCCTAAATCTAGGTCTCCTTAATAGAGACTCAAAGTTGTCAAGCGCGGCATGAAAACTGCTTCTCAGACCCTCCACGACAGTCGCAAGTTGCCAGATGCGAATGGACAGCACTTGGACCTGTCTATCTATGGGGACTGGGAATGCAAGCGCAAGGGAAGCGGAGGAACAGATGAGGAAAACACAATGAAAACAAAACATACGGAAGTGGAATGTGAACCGAAAATGTAAGAGGGAAAATTCAAAACAATAACTAGACTTACCTTCTCGTTAGACATGATGCTGTTTGGAAATTCAGGCAGTAGATCAATAGTCACTCAAATTACACAAAGACAACTAGACGAACGAACACACGGACAAACTTGAATAGATGCTTCAAGGGCTGGACACCACCAGGTTATATATGTAGCTCGGAAGAGACTGAAACTAAAACAAAGATGACCTGCTTCAATCTGATTGGCTGAACCGGTCATGGTCACTGCTCAACATTCAGTTGTTACGCAATCTACAGTCGAGCATATACGTACAATGCACCCCGCATGAATGCACCATGATATGCCATGCATGAATGCACACACGAAAAATTGACTGACCATATATTACCCGCACGGAGTATCTTGATCTTATGTATATGAGTGCATCGCTCTAGATTAAAATATTCGTAACTATCTGTTTACCGCGAACAAAAATAATCATTCACAACTTGTACTTGTGCGGTGACTCACGGCCAGAAACTGTAATGTAACCAGGGCACTCTAGGACGAGATGTCTATAGAGTAGTCCCACTGTTGTACAACTTCTAAAATGCCAAAGACAATGGTCGCATAAGAGGGGGAACATAGACGATGAGCAGATTTGAAAACAATACTTCTATATTTGTCAAATGATTAGTTATGATGAGATATATTACAAGTTGTAGTAGATGTAATTAGGGAGAAGCTGGAAGCTAGCTTTCAAATAGGCGGCAGAAACGAGATGAGATAGGAAGTATTGTCCAGCTTCATATGTAGTCCGCTGAGAGTTCTCTTCACGGTAGTGGATTTGCAAATATAAAAACCGTTTCACTAATGGGGCACTTTTATATACCGACACTCAATCCTCATCCAGGGAATGAACCACTTTGCCTACCGGAGCAGGACACCCCGTCACGAGAAGGCGACTGCATGGGGAGCAGTCACTCATACGGGGAACGTAGCACTTTGCCTGCCGGAAATGGACACCTCGTCACGAGAAGGCAGCTGCATGGGGACAGACCCTCATCCAGGGAATGAACCACTTTGCCTGCCGGAGCAGGACACCCCGTCATAAGAAGGCGACTGCATGGGGAGCAGTCACTCATACGGTAAACGTAGCACTTTGCCTGCCGGAAATGGACACTCCAGCCACAAGAAGACGGCTACATAGGGACAGACCCTCATCCAGGCAATGAACCACTTTGCCTGTCGGAGTAGGTCACCCCGTCATGAGAAGACGGCTGCATGGGCCTTCTTTATCATGTGGATATCTTGACTGTACTTGTACTGGAAGTTCTGTCAGATAATCAGTAGCTCCTGCCTCCCTCGGTCGAAGGATTTCACAAAATCAATAAAACATTCATAGACAACTCTGTGACTCAGCAGAGAAATGGCATTCCGTGTCCTCTTTATCTGGTGTGAAACCGTACTTCACCTCTACTGCCTCATAAGCTGTCCGTTCACGCAGTCTGTCCAGAAACAGTGGGTCTCCCTCCTCAGTAAATGAGATGTATTGAACCTGACGGCTCTATGGGAAGCACCCGCCCAGTAAAACCGTAAAGTCCCACTAACGACCCAGAATAGCGGTCTCCAGCTTTGTCAGTCTCTTGCGCTTTGGTTGACCAAGTCGGAGCGACCAGTCATGGATGCTAGTGCCATGATTCTCAAGTGCTTTGCGTGTTTTGTCCTCTTTCACACAGCCCGGGAATGGGCACTTCCACGGAGGTCCTTGAGGCAACAAGAGATCGCCACCCGGCAAATCCTGAAGAGGACTTGGGTTTGGAACAGCTCGGTCACCTGTCTCTGCCGCGTCTTCACTAACACGAATATCTGACTACTCTCCACAGCCACCTCCTCTCTTCTGTGACATTCTCTCATGCGCCGGTTATACCAGCCTATCGTCTTGTACCTCTTTAGGCGGTAATTATATTTACACCCAATAAAATCAGCCATACTACAAATTCACTCATTTCTCGGGATTACAACTGGATAGAAAGTTTAATTTTACACCCAATAAAATCAGTCATACTACAAATTCACTCATTTCTCGGGATTACAACTGGATAGAAAGTTTAATTTTACACCCAATAAAATCAGCCATACTACAAATTCACTCATTTCTCGGGATTACAACAGGATCAAAAATTTTGAAATTCGGAATAACCCCGAATTCGGGACACACCAGCGACACTGGTTTATATAACGTCGAATATTTCAGGGGCGGATTTTGGAAGTCTTTCAAAAGATAGTCAGAAATAGTAAATGTTTTTTATTTTATTTTTTACTATAACGTATAAGAAAAAAACCGACAAAAGTAAATACGTCCGAAGACCCCGCTAATCTTTGGAAGGGGGTCAACAATATTTTGAAAACACTCTGGGATCCTAACTAGGGTAAATCTGTCTCTTACATTTTATTGAAACATATTATATTCTTATCTGTATATGACAATATAAAAGTAACCAGAAATCCTTAATTTCTATTTGGAAAACAAAAGAAGGCAACGATGTCTTCATAGAGCTAATATCATACCGCTTTTTCTTTAATGGCTTTACATTTTTAATGTCTTACTGTACAACGTCCGTTTGTTGTTGAAATGTTTATCTCTGGGTTTACCAAAAAGCAATAAGCTGTTCGAAGTTTGACCAAGAACGATTAACGAATTGAAGGTTGTTATACACCAAAATAACTGCAGGAATACTGCCGGCTTAAGGACTCGCCGGGTGACGGAAAATTAAAGGAATCGCCAAAAAGCAAAAAAAGGCATAGCAAAAACGTGCCGGTTTTAGTCCTTTTATCTATTTGATAATTTTGTGAAGAATTTAACAAAAATTATACATTTCTAACACGAGGAAGACCATAATAATTGATTGTTAGGTGCTAAATTTAAAAACGTACAATTTGGAACTTGCAAGACGCCATTTCTAATTTATACATTTTTAAAACTGCATTTACCGAAGGTTGGGAGCACCAAAATAGTAATTTTAATCGCATTTAACCCACAACAATATTTTTTTTAAATTACATCATCTAAAAAACAGCAGACAAATAGAATATAGTAAACCGCAAACAAAACGTCGAGAGTGGCAGCAGTGCAGGCAGGATACGTCAATGCAAACAAAACGTCGAGAGTGGCAGCAGTGCAGGCAGGATACGTCAATGCAAGCAAAAATGCAATCTCCTAAATGAATCAATCATGAATTTCTACGAGTACACATGACGGTAACTTCTATAACTGTTGTAAAAACATATAATCAGATTTTTCTACACTTCTTTGTTGAGATATTTTAGCATTTCAATTGTAAATAACAAACATTTAGGGAAAATGTGGGTCAACTTTACGTGGCATCAACCTTTTACGGTCGGCATTGAGCGGCGTATTATTAGTGGAAAAGAATTCAGAAATTAGACTTCATTCTAAGTATCCAAATGGAATCTACAACGTTTGTATTTGGGGAGAAGAATACCAAGGACTTTCATTCAGCATCTAACTGCACTGTTTACCAAAACAGTATAGGTTAAAAAAACTCCTGAAAAACGTATCCCATTGTTGCAGTGTGCATTTAATTCTGTTTCCCAAAGCAAGGCATTTTCCACAGCAGACACAGATATCAGTATAGAGCGAATGTGCTCTACGCAAAAGATAATTTATAAAAAATCATTGAAACCCATCCCGACAAAAGCAACATTTCAAAGTCTACCCTCACATCAAATGCGTTAAAAACGGGATAGATGAAAAACGTCTCGTGATGATTTTAGTATCCACCATACACCACTTTTCCAAAAGCGCTATGGAGGAATGGAAATAGAAATTTTTCTGTGCTCCTCGCAATTGCTTACAATAAATAAATATCTGGGTGAAGTTGGCAGGACAATTTTGTTTCTGGAGAGAGTCTGATCAGCTCAAATTAATAGCAAAAACTTTAAACGTCCAGAATACGTCTCTCTCTCTTGTATAGTTATAACTCGTGGTGTAGAGAGAGAAAGAGAGAGGAGTGGAGAGCCGAGGGGAGAGGAAGCAGTCTGTTCGATAGATGTCTGAAATCTAGACATCGGATGAAAAGCGAAACTTTACTTTCTGAAATAAAATAATCCGCAAATGAATGGAGAAAATTGTGCTAATATCACCGTGCCTTGGTGGTCTCCATCGATGCAATCTGTATACCTCCTTCAAATTTACCGCTACTGATTTGAGTGTTTGGATTGGTCAAACAATGGCGCTAAATTTGAATCGAGATGGGTAATTAGCATGAGGTAAGATACTAAATCAATTTCTCTAAGTATTATAATGAAGTTAATTTCGATGCTTATACCATTTCAGCGGATAAAACGAAATTTGTTTCATTGTTACATTTATTTCACTATCTACTCTAACTCGCGTTACGAAAATCGTTTTTACTGCCGGACATTTCCCAAATTCAAAGTCATGTGTTTTCAGTGTAGAGATATTACACGCACATCAGTATTCATATAGGAATGAATTTTCTGCGCGATCCTCTTTAAACTCATATCCATTTACTGCCGGCAGAAATGTGTAAACTTGGCTCCCCATCTCCCACACGGCGCGGCGCTATTTCCTGAAAAGCTATAAATCCATCGGTGTTTTTGAACAGAGAGCAAAGTCTCAAACACATGATTAATGACTGAACTGCGTTGCTCACAGCGCACCAACGCCGCGAATGATATGCAAATCGAAAGAAGCCTCGAGACCGACCAATGAAGAAGACTGGCTATGGATAGCCGCGGATGGAGAAGAAAAGGAATTTCCATAAGTGTGATTGCGATATCTTTTATTGCCTTCCGACAAAGCAATTATATAGCCTGAAAATGGTAGAGGACGCTTATAACGAATTCAGTGCGAAATTAGATCATTCGCTGACGACAAGTGTGCTGGCATCAGCGCATAAAAACACGAAATAAAAGCGACACGGAAAAGTAACTGGCCTATAATACAAAAACAATAATGCCAATTTAGATGAAGCTGAAATACAGTAAAATACTCACTAAAATCTGCGCTTACAAAAGTCAAATAACAATACTTAATATGCGACATGTGACATGTTGATCCCAGTCACCACCAACTCGCCCGGTCAGTACTTGGAATCATTCGAGAAAGACAATCGTGCTATGTTATGACACTTTGGTCAGTCACGCATCAACAGATTATAGATCAACACAATCGAGTAGCAAACCAAAGTCCATATACTATGCCCAAAACAAATTAAATGTAGAAGTACTCTAGATGTACCCCGGGTGTCTCATAAATTATATCGATCGTATATTCTTAATGGGAGGCGTTTTTCATAATTTTTGTCGATATAGTTAACATGGCATCTCGTATTTCTTACCAAGTTGTCGTCCTAAATTTCAAATTTGGGCTTGCACTATTTGGTATCATGCGAAAGCTAAAGGGACATGCCCTACTCGACGAAAACCCACAGAAACGGCATGACATGTAGCAACATAGGCACACCAGTTGACTGCCTATACCCAATAGCGCATGAAAAAGATTAGATACTACAAATTGTGCAAGCACAAAGACAATATTGATTATTTTCATCGACATGAATTCAATCTTCCTCTTCGCATTTCAGCATTTGTCAGACTAGGTGAACCAATAAACCATATCAAAAGCAGTTGAATTGTGTTAGTAGATTTAAATGATGCGTACTACTGAGGGATGCACCAAGCAAGGCTATAGGGGCCAAAACATACAAGCAAATAAATGGCATATTTCAGGAGAGCTCCAAAGTTTACCTGTCTTCGGTTGTGTTCCTCCGAAAACCGCGTCTGATAATAATTGGGCGAAAGAAGAAGAGGGACATATCGGATAAAATTTCTGTATTATGCATCTTGCAGCATGTGGCACATGTTGTACTGGTCGTTCAGATATTCCCTCAAAGGAGGTTCAAACAGGCAGGTGTTTGGCACTTCTCAGACACATAACGTGAAATTATAACAGAAAAAACGACGCTTGACTCCTAGAAAATAAAATTGACGGAAAAATGTCGAAAAACTGACACTTGCCTGACATAAACGCCGAATGACTGTATAAATGACGCTTGTCTGACATTAAATTTCTGAATTTATTTTCACATAATATTGCACTACTCATTGTGGTATAGCATATGGCAGTGTTGAAAAAACATATACGCCAAATTAATCAGTAAGGGGGGCTTCGGAGATTGGTTTTAGCTAAAACTTGACATGTAGCAACCTCGCATTTCTATCAGAGGAGCACGTCGTTGGACTTACCGGTCCTCGGCTTGATAAGAAGCAAGAAGTCATGAAAGAGGGACAATCAACTTGTTTCCGTTTGAATCTTTGCGCCTTGCATCATGGAGGGCGATGGAGTCTGATAAACTCAATGCCAGCTACAACAGGCTGTCAGAGATGAATTAATCCTTGAATCTTGTACCATGTCAAAATCGTTGGGATGATTGCATCAAACATAGGAATTCCATTAGCACGCAAACTTTGTACGGACATCCAAACACTGCTACTGATCAGTGAGCAAGGAGAAACGGATATTAGGGCAAGGTTTGTTGTGTTAGTGGAAATTCTCTCTTATTATACTTTTAAAATCTGAGAAGAATTATCACAAGGAATTGAAAGAATAGCAAAAATAAAACAATGTTAATTACAATAATTTACCAGAAATTATATAATTGTACAGGATTAAATGCGAATGTCCTCACTTTTGACCGTGAATTGACCTTTAAAAACCACCTTTCGAAAATCCTAAAGAAATGCTCCCCGGCCGTCTCCAACAACTCCGGGCCCTGCCAGGCCGCAACTGGGGCTGCGACTAATCTACATTACGCCAACTCTACCTCGGCTATATCCGCTCAGCTATCGGATACGGCGCTGCTTTTTGGATCAACCGCCT
>JAUYWV010054783.1:0-16061 GCA_032274565.1 Nematoplana nigrocapitula
TTTATAAAAATGTATAGATTTTCTCTATGGCATCTTTATATCATATCGATTCCGCTTACTTATTGACTCCCCCTCGTGTATACCTTCCGCAAAAAATTTCAATTTTTTTATTCCTCAAACGTGGCCTTCCAAATGGTCAGTGGATGGTCAGATGGAATTTTATTTAACACCATTTGATTCCTCTCAAAAAACTTTCATTAAGTAACAATGTGATGAATGTTTATTTCTCTCGTCTAACTAATTCTATTGTGGGTCAATAATCGGCCTCTTGACAAAACTACCACTAAAAGTGTAGTTAACCGGCCTGATATTCTATAGTAGTTCTTTGAGCAAACTCTTACTACTGATACTTAATCATGAAAAATATTGAGTTTATGAATTGGATTGCACTATTAATTTGTTAGTTGGTGACATTTCCCCATCTTCTAGATTCAACCTGCCGCGCCGCCCTCTGCGCCCGCAATGCCGTTCACCAGCTATCTGAACCACGTGAACACGCAGATCTATGATCAGCAGGCGGACACTATGCGCCAGATGCAGGATATGATGGCCAACATGGCGCTGGAAATGAAATCAATGAAGGACGGAAAAGCGGTCAGCGCCGCGTCACAAGAGGTAGAGAGAGAGAGAAATTATTTCTTTAAATATCATTATCATTGCGTTCGGATCGTTCGGATAGCCGCCCTAATTTAGCCGTACTACTAATTATATATCGTACTCACTTAGTAGTGCATGATGCTGCTAGAACATGGTTACAACTTGTGCCACTCAAACTAGAAACTTTTATAAGACTCGGGTGCTTTGCTTAAACTTTCGAGGGCTAGGCGTTTCGCGATTTTGTAAATTACTACATCGCCATAATCATCATAATTGATTCCTTATCTGGAGTGGCCGTGGGTACACCAATAAGAATGCTTTTCTCTTCCATCTGTGCATGTCTTCCCATCCTCTCACTAATTGGCAGTTTTCTGTATCATTTTGGGTGGCAGTTCAACTCTCACAGATCTACAACAAGATCACACAGCCTCCATCATCTTCGTCTGCGTTATCATCTATATTGACGATCATTTGCTGTCTGTCGAAGGGGAAAGGAGAGAGAGGGTGCAGTCGTGCGTTGGTTCGCTATACTACTCGCCTCTTTTATAGGATTTTTTTAATGTTTATCAACACTCATGAGGAAATATCTGTGTTTTATATGGATAATAAGCCTTTTTTGTGTCTTCTGTTTTATTCGGAAGATGATTACATTTCTTTTTCTCTCTCTCTCTCTCTCTGTGTACACACGAGCAGGAGAAGAGAGAAGAGATCGCGCAGAATGTGGACGTGAAAGCGGAGATAAAACGCATGTTTGTGGATGAACTGATGAGGAGGGAAGCTGTAGCCGGGACTTTTGAAATCACGGAAGGTGACTGTCATCTGCAATTATTATTATTTTTTATTTTGTGGTGCTCAGTCCGGGCACATACTTGGAGGGGAAGATATTGACATGACTGTTCCGTGAATTATTATCTGGCCAAAGAATTTGACAGTCAGCACTGCATGCATGAAGGTACCCTTCGACGAGGTACTATTAGAGGTTGAAAATGTGAGGTGAGGACCGGGGTTAGATAGGGCAGTGGTTTAGTCGGAAGAGGTGGAGTCTGAAGGATAAGGCTGAGGAGACTTTCACCAAGAGACCCTCGATTTCCTCCCACACGCCGACCTCCATATATGGACAGACGACTCGACCACCCGACCGGGAATAAGACAGACAGACAGGCTGTTGCCTGCCTCCGCGGGCTGGAGGCCGTTCTCTCCCTCCAAAACCATCCGGCTCTTGGGGGGATCCGTCTCCTCTCAGACTCCCAGTCGCTGATCAGCAGTCTCTCTGCTGGCCCCTGCACCCAGTCCGATCCCACATGCCGCCGCATCTGGACCACTCTACTCAGACTGACTAAATCCCACAGAGCGGATGTCCAGTGGGTGCCTGGCCACTGTGGGGTCGGTAGCAACGAACTGGCAGACACCCAGGCCAGGTTGGGGGCCTCCATGCATCAGGACGTACCACTCGACGTTTCCTCAGCTAGGGATGCACTTGCCCGTTCACCCCGGGTTCAAACAGAGAGGATGTACCTGGCTGACCCCCACGCTGCCACCCACCGGGCCTGCCTCACAGGCGGCACTCTCCACCATCTGCCGGGAATCACGCGAGCGGACGGCATCGCCCTCGCACACCTGCTGACGCGCCCACCTGACCGGGAATAAAGAAGGAAGAAGAAGGAAACCACTACCGGAGGCGATGGAGTGACCATCTACTTACGAAGAACCACACCAGCTGGGAGCATCGCTTGGTCATTCAGAGCGGAAACCATCATCTGTCTCCGAGGCCTGAATGCCTTCATGGCCATCAATACAGACACTCCCACTGCTGGCATCCGCCTTCCTGAGGGAGATCTGGTCGTTGACGCGCCCCTCGGATCAGTGATCCGTCCGGGAAATAGAGGAAAAATACTGATCTTTAGATCGAAGAGGATAGTAGTTGATCGAGGAATTTCGAGTCCAGAGAAATAGACGTATGATGATTCTGGCGAATGAAGAGGTGAAGGTTTGTCACGAGGAGGTGTTGCAGGTACGTGTCGAGGGATAGAAAAGCTCCTTTTTTTAAGCGGGGACCCGTTGAAAGTGAACAGATCAAAAGATCGAAGAGGTAATCGGAGTGCGTGTGAAAGAGTAGGGTGGGAGAAATTATTATTGTTATATAAAATGCAAATATGACTAAGCGCGTAAGTCTATAAACATACGACGGGATGGATTCTTTATTATCTGATTTGTTTTAGTAGTCAGTGATGGAAGTAGAGTTATTTCAAAAGTGAATATTTTATCGGCATAGGAAGATAGAAGAGAAGAGAGTGAGTGCCAAGGCGTTGTGTATGAAACCCACACTTAAGAGTATATTGATATAACTGAGATCATCGTCGTGATGTTCGTGAATGGAAGGTTAATTGAGGGAGAGGGTCAAATCGCTGAAATGGTACTAATACACGACAGTTTAGTTGATACAATTTATATGGATTATATTGCTTAATACATCAATGGGTACTATTAGCATTATAAGGAACCCCAATAATTTTAGCACTAAATATCTGGTCATTTGACACTTTGTTCGGCGGAAATACAATTTTTAGCGAAAAGAGAAAACTTTCAAATCGAATCAGGGTGGTGGTGCTGGTGGTCGGAGATATTACCGAAACTCGTTCTCCCAGTATTTAATTTGTATTATGTCAGTATTTATTATCTTCATTATAATAAATGCTCATTTGTGTATGTTTGTTTGTTTACCCGGCTCCTTCCAGAGGATGGGAGTTGACCACAGTTTTAAACTCAGTCACTGGATCACGACTCTTGCGAGCCCCGGGGAGTTGCCAGGCATTTCGCTATTTCAACCTGAGGGCACCACGTGGAGGTGGCTGGCTTTACCCTCGGTCAGACAGTGCTTTAGTGGAGGGGCCATTCAACCACACCAATGATATTTTAGTGATTTTACACACCATACCACGGTCAATGTCAGGGAAGCGGTGCTGAAATTAATTCAGTGACACAACCAGGGTTTGAACCCTGAATGTCTGGCTTCGCAGTCAGCGTCGCTAACCACTCGGCCACCCACTCTGGTTTCTCTACATGCACGAATAAATCTTTCGCTTTTTGTGTCTGTTAGCTGCCAAATAAGCGGTGAGGGGTGAGGGCAGTGTAACTATGCTCTTGCGCAATTATTAGTTTTTCTCTTGTCTTTTTTATTTAGGTACTGTGAAACCCTTCCAAATCTACGCGTCAGATGATCCCGTGGCAGCCTGGTATCGGGAGAAACGGGATGAAGATTTGGTAGGGAAGCCGTGGAATCCAGAGGCTGACTGCGAATATCTTCGCGGGGCTATGAAGGGTTTGGGTGAGTTACTGCTGCTTAACGCTCTGCAGATTCTGGAAGGGTATAGTCTGTTACACAAATGGTCCAACTGCACAGGGAAAATACACCGTTTAACATTATCTGCCTCAGCCATATATCTTCTCTATAAATACCTTCTGGCCGACTGCGTCGGTGTCAGGGAAGTGATGATGTTCTTGCTGCCCTTAGCGCTCCACCAGCCAGCCCATCACCAGACTGGATTCGCCTGGTGCACAAGAGAATGATGTCTTGTAAACCCCTGAGATTCGATAATCCCTCGACTCCGCATATATCTGTGTCTCAAGCTCTCCAAATCTGGACTCTAACCATTGGTTTCCTTATCATTCTTCTTCTTATATCATCGTAGTCTCTCCTTCCCCAAGTCCATTTCTCCTTTTGTAGTGCTTGGCGTTCACACAGTGTCCAGAAGAGATCTCCGCCAAAATTCTTCTGACTTCCTCCTCTGCTGCAATCCTGTCATACTGTGGTTCTCTCAAGCTCTCTGCTGGTCTCCGCTTGGCGTGCAAAGACCATGTCGGGCCACTCCTGATCAAAGTCAACTTATTGTCCTTCGTTTTCTACTTTTCCACCCATTTATAATGTTCTTTGTCATCTTCGCCATCAGAAATATAGTACTTTTCCAGATTCATTTTCTTCGATAGTGTTCCGCCTTCACTTCACGCAATTCTACAATACTTAACTCCTCTTCCTCGTACTGCCTTATACACATTTTCCACTTTTAATTCAGAGATTTGCATTTAATATTCAGAACACCAGTTTCTTATTCAGAAATGTTCAATTAGTATTCAGAAAATTCCATTTAATGACTAGAAAGTTACATTTAATATTCAGAACAATTTTCAAATAATAATATCAGAACAGCGGAAAAGGCCTACTGGAAAAGTACATCATTGCCACACTTTGGAAAAGGAAGATCCTTCGATTTTTAAGAAAGGATTAAGAAATTTATGTCATTTGATTTTTGCTTTTGTTATGATATGGAATTTTCTGAATTTAAAGTGGAAGATTGTTCTGAATATTAAATGTAACTTTCTGGTTATTAAATGGAATTTTCTAAATATGGATTGAAAATTTCTGAATATAGAAACTGGTGTTCGGAATACTAAATGAAAACTTCTGCATATGAAATGCAGATCTCTGAATTAAAAGTCGAAAAGGTGTAGTTTGCCAAGATGCCTACAGATGATTTGTCTAAGAATGGGTTGACAGTTTGGTTTGTGTCCTTACAATTTGTCTTTGTCGTATTTCAGGCACCGACGAGGCGAAGATCATTCACATTGTGACAACCCGGTGCAATGCGCAACGACAAAAACTGAAGGACATGTTCAAGACAATGTATGGCAGGGTGAGAGGAAATATGGACTTGGATATGGGATCATATTACTGGATTTCCTATCTCATCCCTGCTGATTTTATACGATGGAGGAAAGGAAATCAATGACCATATCTTGCACACAGTTTTCCGAGCTATCCTTTCATCTTGGGCAGTAAATATGTGAACGATACTGCGGCCGTGACATTTCTTTCGCAGGATCTCGCACCTTCAGCTTCTTTTGCGGAGTTACCTACCATCCTTCACACTCTGCTGACCCTCCCTCTTTCGTCAATACTTCTGTTCCTCCTCTCCTGTACACCTCCAATCTCACCACTGGAAATGAATTCTCTGACGTCTTTGCTTACGGGGAAGGTTTCTGCTCTTCTTCTTCTCCCATCCACACCCATCCGGCGCGGATACGGCGGGATCGTGGTGCAGACAACCTATCCCTCGCAGAAGGTTCAGTGTGTCCTCCTTGTTGGTCTTCGGGTCATTGGTCCCGTCCCGTTCGGATGACTGCTCGGATAAACGTGCTGCAGCATGCAGGGGCTTAGCTCCTTCCACCGGATTCGGGCTCTCTCACTCCGGAAGCTTGCGGGGGATGCCCGTAACATTGGGAATTGATCTTCACCATCCGATGATTTAACAGCGAATCTTTCTCCTTTCCTCTTCCTCCTCCCATCACAAATCTCTTCTTCCAAAATATCTACCTACCAACACTGCCACTTCGTCCATCATAATCCTAAAATATGCATATATTAATGAAAACTTCCTCGCTCCCCTGTCTCTTCTCTATAACTGTCCAACTTGTGACGAGTGTCTACATCACCTCATCACCTCTTCAATATTGGCCCCTCACCTTCTATTCTCGATCTTTGGTGGCACCATGTAAGGAGGTTGATCGGATGCTGCCCTGCCCCCATGTAGCCGCCTTCTCGTGGCGGGGGATTCCTGCGCCGGGAGGCAAAGTGCTGCATTTCCTGCACCTCCTACAATTTTCTCTCTCTCATCACTTCTCTCACCCTGTCTCTCTTTCTTTCTTCCTTTCTTTCTTTCTCTCTATCCCTATCTTCTATCTTTTTTCTCGGAAAGCGGTTAAATTTATCAAGCTCCACCATTGCCATCCTTTTCTTTTTAAAATAGTTCGATAGAATCGGGGAGAGATCTGCAGAAATAAGATAGTAGGTTCGCCTACCTGATTTCAAACTGTGATTCGAAATATCCTTTTAACCCCACCTGCTTTATCTCTCTCTCTCTCTCTCATTCCGCGCTCAGGACCTCATTTCTGACATCAACAGCGAACTGAGTGGGGACTTCCGGCAAACCGTGATGGCCTGCTTCGTCAAGCCGCCCCACTACGACGCTTGGTCTGTCAAGGAGGCCATCTACGGCCTGGGCACCGACGAACAAGCCCTCATCGAAATTATGATGACCCGAACTAACGCCCAGTTGAAGGAGATGCGCGAGGTCTATCCAGATGGTAGGTGTTGGCGTGGGTGTCTTCTGGCTGTTTGATTATCATAGACCATTTCTCCTGTCCTTACAGTGGCCAGTCCGAAGAGAAAAGCTATGCAAACCCTGCTGGAAAAGGACATCAAAGGGGATACGAGCGGCGATTTCAAGCGACTCCTTCTTGCAGCCTGCCAGGTTGGGTATTATTCCACGTATTTGTTGCTATGTAGAATATCCGGCTTTACGATTGAATTAAATATTAAATAATAAAGCTAATTTTTGTATACTATTGATATTGTATTGATAGTAGTATAGAAAGTGTATAATGAAAAGTTATTCTGGTGTCACACTTGTTGATATATTGTCAAATATTCTGCGCGTATAATTTCAGGGCAATCGATACGAAATCGATCGCGCACGTTTGGAACAGGCGGTTGAGGAGTTGATGATCGAGGACAAACCTACAGGAACTTTTGACATCAATTACCGGAAACTGGTGGACATAGAAAAGGTGTGGTTCAATGGAGAAATTTTATTTATACATTCTACATAGTTGCAGATATTCTCTATATTAAATGTAGCAACACAAAGAGGCGGGACATATTTTAACGTATAGGCTAGAAAGGTGGAAGTAGTATGCTGGATTCTGACTGTTGGATGTTGCCAAGGACTATCCCAATTAGGTGAGATAAACAAGTTCTGCATTAATGTACGCACAATAAGCTAGATTTAGGACACGGATAGAATTGTTCTTGAAACTGGCATTTATAGATAAAATAGCTCACTTTAGGTGATTTCCTAACTCTTCATCAGTCCTCTTCAACGAAGGTTATTTCTCTTTGGCGGAAGTGGTGATTTAGATTTGAGAGATGGTTTTCGGTAAAATCGATAGTTTAAATAATTTAAAATTGTAAAATTCTATGGAAAACGCTTGATGCTAGGTATAGTATCTACAGATTTAAACTGGAACAAATTGGTTGGTTAAATTAAAACTCGCTATTTTCAAATCTAAGAATAGGAAAAAATCAATATTTATATGATTACTATTGAATTTCTCCTAATCGAAATTCAAACTGTACGAATTTTGATGGTAATCTGTGAAATCCAATTGAAGCTGTGAAACGGTTGAAATGATTCAGTAGAGATGTCACGATAGTACTACGTATCTGCAATATGAACACTGTGATCCTAACGAAATTAACAGAATCAGATTCATCTGTAGATAACTCCATACTACTAGCGGTACGTTTGACGGCGAAGGTTTTACAACGGAGGTGTTTGTGAAGATATTTGTCAGATGTTCGCCTATATTCTATATCGTCCAGGCAAAGAAAGACGCAATGCGTTTGTTCAAAGCTGGCGAAGAACGGTGGGGAACAGATGAAGAGGAATTCAATCTGATCTTCTCCACACGAGACTACTACCATCTGCGAGAGGTCTGGAACGAATATGTCAAAGTGAGTATATTGTGTCCTCTCACTATAATTTGTTGACTTTCTTAACTATAGAAATCACCAGATAATTTGTTTCGGTACTGTTTAGGTGCCTACAATGTCACCTGGACTGAAAATAGTGTAGTCATTATAAATACATGTACCATCGTTTTCTGACTGTGTGCCTGCTATGGTGGATCCCCTGCCCAAAAATGTAAAAACCAAGGACTACTAGCATATCAGGACGGTCAACTATACGCTTTTAGCCAAGAGTCCGATTATTCACCCACAATAGAAATAGTTAGACGAGAGAAATAAACGTTCTAATGCTCTAATAAGCTGGCTAATGATTGGTGAAAATGTGTTCACGCCTTAGAAGGATCTTCGTGTAATTGAAATGAAAATGCGATGCTATCAAAGCGTTTGAGTAAAATATACCTTCCGAAAAATCTTTACAGTGCAGGCCTTCAAAATGGTCAGTTTTGGAAATTTTTTATTGTGGGTAATTAATCGGCCTCTTGGCTAAACTACCACTAAAAGCGTCCCGATATTCTAGTAGTCCTTGGAAAAAACATGGATTCGCCCCTACTGGTTCTCGAATTATTTCCCACTCATTCTACATCTGTAAAACTCAGATTTCCCAGCGCGATATTCTCAACTCGATCGACCGGGAAACCTCTGGCGACTACAAGCGCGGCCTCAGAGCGATCGTGATGAACATCCGTTGCCGGCCGATGTACTTCGCCGAGAGACTTCGGGCCGCCATGAAGGGCCTCGGGACAGATGACGACACCCTGATTCGCATTGTGGTCTCCAGATCAGAGGTATGAGTCAAATACTTATAGAATATTGTTTTTTTACACACCACACAGATTTATAGCCGTTTATCAGACTCTACTACTCTTTAGTAGTATGGGCGTATACGATCGGAATATAATTCTTCTAGTATTTACGGCCAGGGCGATCTTCGGCCTCACGATCCCCAGTGCTACCTGGAAGATCCGTTATCAGCCGAAACCAACCCTTTCAGATCGCTACACACTCGCATGACTCATCTGTCAGTCAGGGTGCCGTAGAATTCCTTTAACCTATACTACTGACATAGAAAAATAAATAAATTACATTTGGTGACAATATTTCAATTACCTTTCTATCCACCTTCCAGATAACTGCAAAGCACACACAGTAAAAATATTGTCACTATTTTCTATCCTTCCATTCCACGTCTTTACACAAAATGCTCAGTATTTATTGATTATAGTTGTCAGCCAATAGCATGCAACAGAAAATAGTAAAACACCAACTAAAAGTTGCGGACTGGGCCCATAATTTCTACCGGGAAAAGTAGCATAAACCAAACGCAGAGTTAACAACAGAAATATCCTCCGAACCATTCAGCAAGAAGGCCCCCTCTCCAACTCCATGGGCTTCAACCTATCAGAAAAAGGGCCCCTCCGTAACTCCCGCGGCCCTATTCTTTGAGCAAAAGAGTCCCCTTCGTCTCCTGAGACCCCAACCTTTATCAAAGGCCGGCTCTACCTGTCAAATTATCCACTCCATAGACGGAAATATTTTTGAAAAATTGGCTTCAAGCAAAACAAATCAGTCTGGTGATTCAACTGGAAGGCGACGTTACCTACCATGGTCTTTTCAAAGAAACGAAGAACGAATTAGCATCTATCCGAAAGGACCAACGAAGCAGGAAACGAAGAAAAAAGGCGTGAGGCTACCATGAAAACTCTCGAAGCCAGAGGTGAACATGACTGTGAAATTTGGTTTGATGGTTCTGTAAAGGATCAGATAGGAGCAGGAGGAGCTGTTATACATATACACGAAAGGATCGAATACACCTATTTTAAAAGTCAAAAGAACCAGCAGGAAAGCATCGTAATATGCTCTGATTCGCTATCAACAATAAAGGCACTACAAGCTGTTTAACAATGAGGACAATATCCTCTCAGAAATATGAAAAAAATTAATAAGATCAGTGGAAAAACGAAAATCACTGTGATGTGGTTAGAAATAAAATAGCGAACAGGGTAGCTGAAGAAGCAGACAGGACGGCCAAATCAAGTATGGCGGGTAAAGTGGCGGCTGTCAAAAGAAACTTGAACAAGGAATGGACACGATAGATTGACAATAACACTGAAAGATTTAGAGTGTTAGGGAAGAAACGCACCAACCTTAAAAAAGAGAGACCACGTGGATAGAGGAACCCATGCCCAGTCCTCACAGCTCAGATGTGGAGAAAATAGGTGGATAGGGACGTTTCGCGGAAGAACCAGACCCTAAAGATGCACATACATTAGAAACCTGTAGATGGTTCGATGAGAAGACGGAGACAGTGTATCGAATCTTAGAATAATGTAATTGTCGGATGATCAAGAATGAAAACGAGATAATGCTGCAGTATGATCTGCAAAAGACCTTCAAGGTTCGGGAAATGCGGAAAAGATGATGGCTGCTTTCATCAAGAACATCAGCATAGAAATCTGAGCCACCCCCACCCCCCCACGGGATGCGGGAAACGAAATTGGGCCATTTGAACGAGGAAGAGAGAGAGAGGGAGAGAGGGTGCGTGTTGCATTTTCCCCAGTGGGTAGGAGTTCAGAGGAAAAGAAGTGCGAGAAAGAGCATGTACCAAGGGTCTCATCAGATGTTTTCACCGTCTATATAACTGCCTCCCTTTGTCTGTTCCAGATTGATATGATTCAGATAAAAAAGTGCTTCCTCGAACTCACTAAACAAACTCTGTGGCGTTGGATCAAAGATGATACGTCCGGTGATTACAAACGGATGCTATTGGCGTTGGTTGGCAAGGATTAGAGATCACCGATCGATGTTCCTGTACATGTGTTCGGCTGCTGACCAGTGTCCCATCACGTGATGCTGTTCTGTCCTGTGCATCAGATGCTGAATACTTTATTCATTTCCTAAGTTTTCTTTTCTCGCTATGTATTTTTTTTGGATCGATTTCAGTTTTCCCGACTGTTTTCCTCATTTTTCTTTTTAACCACCTTATCATGTTTTTAGATGATTAGTGAGTATACAGACCATACTGATTTTATGCAGGGTGACAAGAAATGACGGAGACAAAGTACAGTGTTATCAGTATCACCTACATGACGGAATTCCATTCATTAACCTGTTAGAGATTTCTACACAGTCTCAATCTCCGAAGCACTCTGTCTCATTTGATATCGTGGTGAAATGCCACGTGCAAGAAGTGCAAGAAGTGCAGTCGTATTGTTATTTGAAACTGATGGTCAACGACAATGCCACATTGCTCGAATTCTAAAGATTCCAATTAAAACTGTCTCGAAGGCGATCCTAAGTTTTATGGAGCTTGGTCGGGACGGCAATCGACCAGGGCGAGGCAGAAAGCGCACTATGAGAATGAATTGGAAATCCATGTGATAGCGCGAAAGTTGATCTGAGACTCAAATTGATCAAGATAGAAAAAGTTCGGAAGCTAACCGAAGAAAACAAGGCTGCTATGAAGGAGACCCTTCTTCTTCTTCTTCCCGCCGTCGTTGGAGTTCGACTCCATAGGAACGGCTGGATGCTATAGTCGGCGTCCAGCACCCCGCAGGAACTTTGGCAGGCTAGGATGCTTCACAGTGTCCTCGAAATCCAGACTTAGCCCCCCGAAACACCGGGCACGCAGTTGTCCCCAGCGAGGGAAGACACCTGCTCTGAAGGTGCCCACTACTAAAATCATCGAGAGTGAGAGTGTTCGGGCCGAGTCCAGACCACCAGATAGTCAGGGAACGTGACGTGCTGAGGTTCCTACGCTTAATGTCCGGACTGACCATATATATATATATAACTATTAGAACTAGATTGGAAATAGACGCCAGTTAACAATAGAGCTGGCGGCACACATTTTTCCGTGTCTGATTACGCTCGCCTCACTGTAGAGTTTAGTAGCGAGTATAGCTAGGTAAAGTTTTGATCGGAAAACCTTTTTTATTATTTATATTATGCTGTTATACGTTATATATTATTGTAGCTCTCATCCAGGCGCACATTTTAACATAATTTTTATTCATATCTGTGTTATATTTCATGTAGCTTTGTCTCTTTGAAGTTATGTGAATTTGCATTGAAATCAATTAAAACCAACGGTTCTTGCCCACCAAAATAGGTTCCGAAACTAGTGCCATAATGTTTAAGATCGTGCCAATCTAGTCCTAATTATTTAAACAAATTATATATCTATGGGACTGACGGACTCTGAATATAGCACCCGCTGCTGCTAAAAGTGGCGGGAAAAGAAAAAAATAAGAAAGTACTCAGTGATGCCATTGGGCGACACTTTTCTAAGATGAAACAACCCTGCCAAGATGAAGAAGCCCTGAGATGTACCGTCTTCATTCCTCCATTTGCCTCGCCCGTATGTGTTACTCAGGTTATGCAAGAAAATCGGGCCATCAAGTACTCACTATGTTCATTCTTCTCTTTGAATTTCGCGCGCACGATCAAGGTGGCATCTTTCTCCTTCAAAGATCGCAATTTCTCAATTTAATTATCTTTACCATATCCAACAAGCCTTCCTCTATTTGAATTAATTTTGTCTTTCTCTCTTGCCAGCTCAACTCTCAGCACTCTTCTCCACTGCCACAATTCAAATATCTCAAACAGGTGTTCCTCTCCATTAATATCAAACTTTCACATCCATACAAATCAATAAACCTCCACACCAGAGCTTTCCCAAGCTTTCATGTCAAACTCCAAACTCATGTCCATTGATTTCTACACTTCTGCCAAGTTAGCTGCGGCATTCTTTGCTATCTCTAGTCTAATCTGGAAGAGATGCATGATGCTAGAAAGCTGAATCTTTTAGTCACACTTTCATATAATTTTCAAACTTGACCTTTCCTTCTCCAAGCACTGTAATGAACAATTGTAGAGCGATGCAATAATTTAACTGATTCTGAAAGAACGCATTTTGTCAAACGGAACCAACTAAATAGATTAGCAAACGTTTCTCGTCGTGGTGGATAAGGGGGGAACATTGTCACAAACCGCTGACGAAAAGACTCCTCTTTTAAACTGATGCGTAGATCTGCCCTGAGAAGTCGAAAGGAGGTATTTCTAAAGAATAATCTACCACAAAACTTTTCCCAAAGTGTCGTCACACGCAAAAGAACGCATTTTATATCTATTGATAGATTTTTTTCTGTCAACCTGCCCAGCACACAAGGGATGACTACTGAAGAAGAAAAGTGTTAGTTTATCAACACTTTAAAAAGTTCGGCCGAAGTCATCTATCTGAAGACATCTGTCTGCTTTAATTTGATAACTTTCGTCTCAGATTTGGGAATTATTTGTTTGCGGTACTGAAAATAACACATATCCATTGGGTTGTTTAGCATAACCAGTAGTCAATACTGGTACAGTCAGCAGCTCATTTATAATATTCAGTGGTGTTTTGCAAGATTCTATACTCTGGGGCCTTTCAAATGTTGTCCTCTATAGTCATCATTACAAAATGAAAGCAAAACTTAGAATAGCTAAAGGAAACCGGTCCATTCGGTGAATAGTCAATAAAATCACGATAGACAATACCTTCCAATACTACATCAGGTATGGTTAACTACAAAGTCAAGTCACGTGATATATTGGAATACACATGACTGTTTGTTTAACAAGTAGACTCACTTTACCATCCCCATCCATTTCTCTATATTATAAAAATTGTTTACAGTACCTCATTTTTCCCAAGACTAGCCCTCAAACGTTCCAATATATATTCAACAACTCAAAATTGAGAAATAAATAACAAGGAGAACTGAACTTATACCAAACATGTAATGTCAAGGTCATTTGACATGAAACCAACAATATAAAAACACTAAAACTGTTTGGAAAACACTTTCATAAAAAATAGAAACATCGTTATTAACTAACGACGCATTGATTGATGCTTTCTGCCCTCTTATCCCCACCGCTTCATGGACGCCGTCTTCAACCCAGCACGGGATGAGTGAATCAACCTGAATGAACTGATGATCATTCCCAGAGCAAGTCGTGCAGTCCAGGAGATGCGCGAAGAACCATACAAGAGACCCGAGTGCAATCTACACGGATTTCTCCAGCAAAATATTCTCAATCGTCTCCACGTTATAGGTCAAATATGGAGTTTGGAATGCTACAATCTCCGTCCAAACTCTACTTTACCGCACTAGCAGGTACACTCTTCCTTCTAGAGAAAGACATTCTATTTCAATTGTTCCTTCTAGAGAAAAACATTCTACTTCAATTGTTCCTTCTAGAGAAAGACATTCTACTTCAATTGTTCCTTCTAGAGAAATACATTCTACTGCAATTGTTCCTTCTAGAGAAAGACATTCTACTTCAATTGTTCCTTCTAGAGAAAGACATTCTATTGCAATTGTTCCTTCTAGAGAAAGACATTCTACTTCAATTGTTCCTTCTAGAGAAAGACATTCTACTCCAATTGTTGCCGACAAAGATTGACAATGATAATCGGAAACATTTATCAATATGACTTTTCCAGCTCATTAACTGGATTATCTTTACGGCAACCTACAGTACTTATAATGTTATAATGATGAGCGGTGTTCCGTAAGGCTCTATACTCACTAACAGTTTATTATATCTTTAGAAAAATATGCCGACAACGATACAATTTTATATTGGTATTACTAAACTGTGATGGAATCAGAGGACATTTAATTTATCTACCGAGTGTTCTGCTTTTGTCGTCTATAAAACTTTTCATAAATCTGTATTTAATTCTGTTAGCATGCCTTTTATTGGCTTTCCTGGTCCACATTTTCCACGAAATCGTCCTTTGATGGGTGTTTTAATAGGTGACGGCTTATTTCAATTATAAATAACACCTAATGACATTGGCTGATGCTTTTTTGAGTGAGGTTGAAAATGTTTATATAGTAAACAATAATAGCATCTTTGATCATTTGGTTGCTAGGCTACAGTAGCACACTAGAAGTGCAAGTTAAGTTTTTCCAGTTTGTGCTACTGCCGAAGTTTACACACTATATTTTTATTGTCGAGGGAAACAAGGCATTACCCAATAGCGGCGATGTTTTTGATTTAAAGTCTATAATTTATCTTGTGTAGCAATAATTTATATTAGTACCCATGCGTAAATAATAATATCGGTAAGATGTTAATTATTTTCTCACCGTATTTTTATAGTAAAATGTTAGGCTACACTAATTTGACATTATCTCATACCCTGTACATATCTGAAGTAGAAATCTGTTGTTCCATCGTCAAAATAGAGCATGAAATGCATTTATATTAACAAAACTGTGAAAATGGTAACAAATAAAACAGCCGATTACAGGATTTTAATCAGAACATTTAGTATTAAAAGTATTAGTTTACAAAGTTACTGTAATTCCCATTTCGATCATTGTGGAATTATTTCCTAATAAATTTATTATCCTTCTATTTTTGACATCATTTTCCTGGACTCCAAATACCTCTCTGCAACAGGGGACATCTTGTAATCCAATTCTTGTAGGGTGACCTCCCACCCAGATAGATTTTGTGAGATAACAAAAACATCAGCACAGCTTTGGCTATTCAAGGAGACAAAGTAGTGTATCCCATGATAAGCAAAATACATTAGCTAATATTAAATGATATTTTCTAGATGCTCCTTGGACTTCCATAGCGCTTTTACATTATATCAACAGTATGGCATTTTCACATTGTATTTATATCATCAACAATGATAGATGATAGTCAACTCTCGTGCCTCGGCGTATCTACAAGCGATATCTGGGTCATAGGGGCGGTTGACGAATCGACTAATATTCATTTTTAAATAAGTTTAATTCAACTGACCAAGATTAAACTGATGTTTAGAGGGTCTTCTTGACTGCCCTATGGGGTTGCCGCCTTAACACCTCCATAGAAGGTA
>JAUYWV010054894.1:0-16056 GCA_032274565.1 Nematoplana nigrocapitula
CGCACTGCCATGGTAGCTACGATGGTCTGATCACTGGGAAACCTTGACTATGACTTGCCCAGTGAAATTCTGCGTCGCATGATGCCTTAGTCGGGATTATAGCGTTAATAATGTAGAAGAAGATAGCTAACAAACACACCTATTTATAAGTAGAAGTAGATCTAAATTTCAAACAGAAAATATTATGAAAAGCGATCGACAATGCAAGGAAACAGTGGCCATAAATGAAAAACTCTTAAAGGTTCCTTGTAAGTTAAGAGAAATTGGCGTACTTAGTTGCATCAAACGAATTTGATTTTCTTCTGCACCAACCTTTGCTGATTTTGAAACAGGAAAATGAACTCTTTGACTAAGCTTCAAGTTGAAGTGTACGCTAGTTGCATATAATTTCCATTTTTACTTTTAAATTCCGACTAAAAATATCGCAAGTGTCTATCTAACATGAAAATTGGAACAGTTAAAATACAGACGTAGGAGATTTCGGAGCTCGTACAAATGATTTGAAGCAATTAACGACTTCGCTCCTTTGTTTCGAAAAGGATTTAGAAATTCCTTGTTTCTCCATGACTGAAATGTTGATTTAGATATAACGGATTTGAGTGATTTTCCAATGCATTTAGACCCTATTGATATTGATGAATGGATGGATGGAATCCGATAAAAAACTAGCACATCTCGTCACAGCATTCCTCTGTTAGAACGAATCAGTCATACACGGACGGGATGATGTAAAGGGAAAATCTATATAAATAAGCGAGATGTGTGTATGTATATGTGAGAATGCTTTCATGCAAAGACCGCTTGACCAAATTGCTTGAAATTTCGTGCGTAGCTGCGCATTTACAGTGCCGAGGACATAGGCCAGATTTTATAATTAATAAACATGTATTTAAAACCAGGTCAAAACATGCAATTTTAAAAAACATATTACGATTTTATTTTACTACTAATAAATTTGAGAGTAGTATACCTCGGAATTTATAAGTAAAATTAAACCTTAGTATGTGTTTTTAAAATATCGCATGTTGTTTCCTAATATTTCATTGCCTTATGTTTCCCCCGAGCGAAGCCGGCTACCTCCGCTAATCCACAATAAGAAAATGGGTTTTTATTGAGAAACGACTAAAAAAATCTAGACATTTGCTGAAAGGACAAGTTCATGGAATATTGAAAGTTTTGTAAGTAACTCAGTTTCTCGTAAGATAGGTAATCAAGAGCAAATTTCATTCTGATTCCTTGATCAGTTCTATTTGTAAAAATAGTAAACGGTTGAGTTTTTGTGAGTCGAATAATGTTCCGAATCTTTCCTCTCATAGTCTTTCAAAGGATGAGTTACAAATTCTTAGTTTTGGTCTTAATTTTGCTCTTCCCCTTAACCAAATACACTTTCCTCTTTTTCTGGCTATATTCATGGGGCGAATAGTTTTCCCAATAGTTTTGTTATCGTCCCAATTAGGTTCAATTTTTGATAACTTGCTTTCCTTTGGCAATTCTCTTCCTCAGCGCTTTCGTTTTGCTATTCTCTCCCTTAGAAGAAACAGTAGTAAATAAAATCACTTTTAAGGATAAAGGT
This sequence comes from Nematoplana nigrocapitula, assembly GCA_032274565.1. Lineage (NCBI taxonomy): Eukaryota > Metazoa > Platyhelminthes > Proseriata > Nematoplanidae > Nematoplana > Nematoplana nigrocapitula. The sequence goes on from JAUYWV010054894.1 coordinate 1,574, forward strand.
GGAAAACTTGTGATTCTTGACCGGGCTTCGTACCTGGCTAAGTTGCATGATCCTGATGTCTATCAACCGGTTGCTATTAATCCTCTTTCGAAGATGCAATCTTCTCTCAACCGCGGTCTTATTGATAATTTTCACGAAATTTGAAAAGTGACACTTTTCAATAAGAAGGCATTTATTTTTCCGAGTAAGCGTAGCGAACGAGGACTTTTCAAATAAGTGAAGGTTATTTTGTCTTAACCAACCTTATATTCTGCGTCCAGTTAGTAATATAAATTTCCCAACTATAGACATTCTTTTTTAAATATACGTTTTCTACTACTACTTCTACATTTTTAGAATCAATAGCTTAAAATGAATCAATTGTATTCGAAATTTTATCGATTACTTTTTCAAATAATTTTCATAGTTAGTGCCAGTCACTAGATATTACGTTGAAAAGAATGAAACGAACACCGCAGCAAATTCTTTTATGTGTATCACCAGCAAAAACAGCCAAAAGATACGACGATCGCTGGAAACAGGGGCTGAATCGGTTGATCGGTTCCAACCGAGCGGCTCGGTTAAACCGTTCGGTTAACCGAGCATCCTAAACCGAGCGGTTGATTGATTTTTTGAAAATTCATCAACTAGTTAGTCTAAATGTAGTACGACTCAGATACATTTTAGGTGCTTTTGCCCTCCATTATCCCGGCCATGCAAAACTCAAAACAAACAATATAAAGAACAAAAATAATTATAATTTAAATTGACAGTAAGTAGTGACACATAAAGGTCAGCGATCCTTTGGCTTGGTGGGGTAACAAGCAGCAGCTGGACAGCTACCTACGTCTTAGCCGGGCTGCCAGCCCAATAGTGCTGCTGCAGAACGGGTATTCATCACCGTAGGGATGATTTACAACACCAAACGAGCAAACCTGGCCTCGAAAAACGCGAATGCTCAACTTTTCCTACATGAAAATAGAAAGGTTCTCGGCTTTGTTTAGGAACAACTCGTTTTTAATTCAATTTGTTTTTAATTACGCATTTCGAACATTGTAATCATTTTTCATATGCCAATTAATGTTCTGCTTAAATTGTTACAAGTTTTTGATTCGCATTTTGGATAATAAAAAATATAACCAAACGTTTATTTCGCTCTTGTTGATTGATTGTCAGTTAGGCACTATATTTGTATTTCAGTTAACAATGTACTGTTTTATACTTCAGTGTTTTGAGTGATGCAATGCAATAATATAAAAATGCTATAGTTGCACTGGTTTAGGGTTCGTAGATGTAGGTTTTAGCAGTCAACCGCTCAGTTCGCTCGGTTTAACCGAGAGAAGCTCCAACCGATTCAGCCACTGGCTGGAAGCAGTTTAAAGACTACGCCAACATTACCGATGGTATTATTCCATCAGAAGAACAGTTGTTGCAATTTTTTGACCAAAAACAAAAAGAATATTCTGCCAGCACAATTTCAATTTTATCTATTTATTCGATGATAAACAACAAGACTCAACTAATATATACGTCAGTATACTAATTACAGTTACACGACTAGTGAGTACCACCAATAACTTCTCTATTGTCAAAAAAGCTACGGGACATCGAAGCGAAGCAGTCATGGAAACTGACGAATCAGTCAATAACTCAAGCAGAGTTCTTTTAAGAATTATTCAGATTAACAGCCACGAACAGAAAGGAACAGCATCAAATTGCGACAACTTCATACTCGGATAAAACAATTGGAAACGAAACTTTCTAATATAGTGATACAAATGAAAACTCAATTCTGTTGTTCGAATTAAACGAGGTGATAAATCTGTCCAAATATTTCTGCCAAGATGTTTGAACAGATCTGAATACTATTTTTCCAAATTCATTGCTGGATTTTTGTTGTGTACTTGGTCATCAATTTTCTGTAATTTAAATAAATCAATATTAAATTTCCGTGGGCAATATTATTTTTTTTTGCCAAAATAACAATCTTCAATTCAATTTGAAATTACACAAGCGACAATAAAAGTTGCATTAAGTATATATTACTACATGGCTTGGAGTGCTTCCACTATTTTTGAACGAACTGCTTGATTATGAATCACGAGATGAGAAGCATCTTCAATGAATGTTGGCGATTTATTTGGGTGACACAGACTGGGTGATGTCTGACCCCATTGTTGACTTGGATCAAGACAGTCCAACTCCTGAGCACACCATCATAGACATGGATGAGGTTACTTCACCCAAGTAATCAAGATTTGCACAGGCGCTGACATAAACTGACTCACAAAAGTGGATCAATTCTAAACTTCCCAAAAATACGAAGCTTAAAGAAAAAAGGGCCATGAACGTTTTCCTAGAGTAACAGAAAGAAAGAAATAGTAATGGACTATAATTAATGGAAACCATGTTTTTAAATAAATCGATGAACTGAGTAGGTCTAAAATTTATTATCTATTTTTCAACATTATTACAACAAAAAGTTAAAAAAAGGATGTCGCTTTTCAATGACTCAGAATTTCAGCTGTTAAGGAACAGTTCCAATGTGGCGATGGAAGAAAGTATGGTATTATGGTGCAATCGGTGTATCAAAGGGGCGCAAGTGATCGAAAGGCAACATGAGGAAACTCTGTGGAAAAAAATTATTAGGAGATGATAACCCCAAAAAATAATACAAACACTGAATTTGAATTTATTATTTGTAAACGATTTACTTTTTGAGGTTGTGATGAACATCGTGTTGAAGTTGACAAGTCAGTCAGTAATGAAAGTATATTTCTCTATTATCAACGAACAAGATCTCAGCGTACAAGCTGTTCACTAGCTGAAAGCATCGCTATCGTTATGTCCGTAATTTGAATATTCAAATTAAATACTAACTCGCAGCAACAATTATAACGACAGCTAACTAACAGAAACGATCGATATGAAACACTGGCTGATTTTGAATGAAAAATGTCGGCAATAATGATAATTTAAAATGACATAAACAAGAATGAAAAATCGCGGCTTATTTTTTAAAAGTTAGGGAAGTAAATATTAAAAGGTAATATAGCAATATAGTGGTGACTGATGGGAGTATGTTCCGTAGGCACATCACTTACAGATCTCTTGAAGTGTCTATAGTTTTGTGTTTTTGAGGCGTTGCATGTTCCAATTAATATTATTCCAAATATTCAAGAAATTGCGAATTCCAGGGGAATTTTCCTATCTACTTTATGTAGAGAAAATGATTTTTTCCCATTTAGGAAGTACACGGCTGGTGCCTATTATTCGGACAAACAACGATATACTAAGTAGTCATTTCTACGGATTAACTTTCACTGCAGATGAACCATATGTAGCCTGTCATATACATAAATCATATTGCAGGATTGATTAATAAATACAATTTAAAGTAACCTTTGATGAAGAAAATGATAACCCATACAAGTCGTGACGTTTAAACCAGTACACCAAACTTACGCCACTCTCTATCGAGAACATGTACGCCCCCTATCAGTCCACCAAACTTACACTACCCTTACTCCACTAAACTTACACTACCCTTACTCCACCAAACTTACACTACCCTTACTCCACCAAACTTACACTAATCTTACTCCACCAAACTTACACTACCCTTACTCCACCAAACTTACACTACCCTCTGCCGTGCCGCCAGATACTAACTTGCTCATATAGATAGTATCTTAGTCGGGATGCTAAACTAAGATGAGACTGTGTGATTAACGTTCAACAGAGGTGGACACCAGCCCTCATCCAAAATTTGCACAATCTTTCTACAGCATTATGGGCCTCAGAAGGGGTGCTCGTAATTTAACCGAAAGGCCCGACTTCTACAGAACATTATACGTATGCCTAAGCCTAACCAAGATGTCGCAAAGTCTCGTGTATTCTCACCACCACTCAGGGGGACGCTAACGTTGCTTGACATTACTGCAAACTCAGGGGGTATAAACTTGGAGGAATATCTTTTACACTCTACATATAGTCGCATAATGATTCCCAAGTCAGAGTTTAATTTGAGGCGTTTATGTATATATTTCATTATTCCTTGTATATGGTATGATCAAAGTCTAAAAGTTGTCAGATCCTGGAATCCACGTGAATTTCTGTACTCCGTAGATTCGCAGTTGTTAATTAAAGGAGGAATGACATAAAATAGTCGCGTTTGATGGCACTCAAATTACAGGCTAATTCTTCCTCATAATTATAATTTAACAGCTTCCTTGATCTTGACCCTTTGCACCTATCGTAACACATCGGAAAGTAACTAAGAAATTATTTCTATATTTTATTAAAAATGGAATTCTTCTGGGTAGAAGATTGGAATCACGAAGACCTCCCGAAAAATCTATCCAAGAAAACGAGCGACTTCTAATATACGGTAAAACATCTGTAGAGATCATCCTTTTTATGTTAACTTTTTAAAATCTACATACTGTACATACAGTATGTAAACGTTAATCTTTTGTGGAAAGATACTCTCTTAGTATATGCCATATAATACCTATATATGTGTCAGCCTTCACATGTTATAGATATAAACTATAAAATAAAGTCATGAGATGAAGAATAACACGGTGATAGATGGTGATTTTTTATTGTCAGTTCTGCCATGCCAACTCGGATGACTTTTTTATTGTTGTTTTTTTCATCATATAGGAGTGAATATGAAGCTATGGTGAAGGAAGCAGTTTTGATCAGGCACTTTCATTCGGAGATCAACAAAAGTCCCTTGTAAATGATGGTGCCAGTTTCCATCTTAAAGTGTTTTCTAATTGCGTGTTTTAATTTGGTCAAGTGTCTTAATGGTTTACGAAGTAATTGTTTCTATCATGTTCATTATTTTCGAACTTTTGTGTTTGAGCATCCTTGAACATGTTGCTGGGACGAATAAGGAAACATGTGGGAATTTCGATACAATTTATTATATCATCATCTATCTGAGTGTTATTCTTCATTTAACGAATTTAGTTACCTGAAATCAGTGCTCCTACTGAACTGTAAATGTTTTAATGTAATAGTGAATAAAAAGGACAGAATAAAACAATTTGTTTTAAAATAATAATGAATTGATGTATTAAACCCATTAGGTAAATGATGAGGAAAAAACGAGTGGAATTAAAATTAGAATCATTAAAATTTTCAGCTGTGTGCATAAAATTACAAATTGAAGTCTGTACATAAATAAAGTGTACATTTAAAATATTTAAACGTTTAATAATTAGTCCAATATTATCTAACTTATAATATTATATGCGATGTATAGTGTAACTCATTTTTGATCTACATTCATCAATTAACGTACATACCTAAGACTAGTGCTGATTCAGAAATATCGAAAGCTAAAATCCGTCACACATTTTGTCACATAAATTTTAATAAACCAGAAGGAAACAGCCACATCACAAAGGATGCCTTTAATAAATTCCCATTCAACGAAGAAAATTGTTTCAACACCTTTATACCTAAAGAAATAAGGAATGGCTCACAAAAGAACTAAATCACTGAAGTTCCCGAATGAAATAATCGCCAGTTTGATTGTTTTCTTGGCAAACTATTTTTTAGAAGATCTAATATGTGACGGGTATCACATGTTGATACCAATCACCAACTCGCTATTTTATGACACTTTTGTCCAGACAAGGGAAAATGTTTTTGATTTTGACAGTATATTTTATATGGCATATTTCATGTGGGCTTTCTTCCTAATCTCATTCTAAAAAAATTAAAATCTGGGCTTGCATGGCATGTATGGCACTATTTGATATCACACGAAGTCTGTGAACATACTCGCTTTATTGAGTGAAAACAGCGAGTCTGGCACGCACATCAATTGACTTTCTAAACAACTACTTATAAAATGAAACCACAAATTGCTTACTCCCTAAAGAAATATTGAATATTTTTCCAAAATAAGAGTCGCGAATTTTATACATTACTGTATTTCAAATAATTTTATTGAGAACCGATTTAGTTTCACTAGTTTTGCATTGCACATGACATTTTCTTACAACTCTATTGGTGAATTTAAAATTTAAATTTTTCGCGCGCGATATCGCTTGTTCAATCTAGCAGTTGCGGATTTTTATCGGTCATTGAATTAAAAAAAAACGGATCCTCAATTTGATTAATTTTCCATTTTTACATTATGCACAGAATATTAATCGTAAATATCTACAAAATTACGTCAGATTATGGAATAAAAAGTAGCTATTTAGTCCCCTTGGTGGGTTACCCGACCCCTTCCGGAGGATGGGGGGCGACACAGGGCCGCCGAGGCCCAGCATCCGGGCAACACCCCATGACCGTCTCCAAAAGGTTAAGGAGGCTCACCGTCTCACTAAAGATGGCAAGGCGAAGGCACGAAGATGAGGGACAAGAGAGAAGAAGGTGAGAAAGATCCTGCTGGCCTTCACCGCAGGAAGGACAAGACGGAGAGTCGGACAGGTTGATCCGTTGGAGGGTAGAGTTCCCGTTGCAGCGAAGGCGCAAAAGTTCGCAAAGAGTAGATCTAAGAAGGAGAAGCTCACCGAAGAGATGACTTTCAGGAAGAAAGGCGAGTATAGTGGATGAAGGAGGATAAGGCATAGAACGAGATTGGGGAGGCAGTGGCAGAGGAGACAGCGGTTCTGGCAAGAGCGTTGGCCCTCTCATTCCCCCACAGGGATGAGTCTCCTTGTTGACGTCGGCGTCGACCTGTAGGTGCCAATTTCGGGAAGTTTGGTCCAGTAGTTTAGGATGAATATTGGAACAAACATACATAGTTACATATACTGTACATCCATAGCAAACAAACAATCACACATCCACATGAATTCAAACATCCCAGTCAGACTGCGATCAATAAACGAGTAATAAATTAAAATTGTCTTTTTCAAAGCTAGTTCGTCATACAGGGAAGCCAAGGAGCCTGCAGGAACGATGATGGGTCTCGGGACGACCAGTCCGGCTGTCCTTCATTAGGAGGAAATTTAGGGATCCCAACCCGTCCCACTAGCGTACTCGACTACACGCAAGCAGGTGGGCTTATCCCGACAGGCTGAAACGCTGATTGCTCGTCTTAGAAGCGCCGAGCATTGCCATTTTCTGGCGTCGTATTGGTCATGATTTGATCCGGAGATGTGTCTCAGCTGTGCACCCATTATGCAAAGGATGAGTAGACCTTGGAGTGCCCTGCTCACCTGGGCCTGCGGCTACGCCACCGATGGATCCACCGAGTGGTACTGGAGGTTGAGCGGCGGGCACCCCCTTCCTAACGAATTCTCAGACGCACTGTCCATGTCGGAGCTTTCAACACTCTGACAGCTTCGAGCTGGTAAGTCAACCCTCATCGCCAAGACAAGGAGGGCGATCAATAACGCGTCCACCAACTACTCAATCTGCGAATAGACAGAGTTGGCGAGTTGGCAGAGCATCCCCTCCTCCTCTGCCCGCGTTGGACCAGCGCGCGAAACGCCTGCATCGGGGGCCCGGCTCCTCCTCCGGAGTTGATTCATCAAGAGCCCCAAAAAGTCCTTCTGTTCCTGAGGGAAATTGATCGCGATGAGCGGCCCCGCACCTAGTGCGGGGCCTGAAAGAAGAAGCTACGCTCGTTTGGGTTAGTATAGGAGTTTAGCCATATCCTAACCACGGCTTTTAGCGAATGATTGCTATGGAATTCCCTTGACCTTGACCTGGGTTTGAAATAACCATCGATCGAAATCTGTCACAGGTGAGCATGTCGGTGCTGACGGAGGAAACCCGTCGCGTCAGTATTCTCGTATCCGTCATCATCATTACCATTATCATTATACTCGCATGTACAGTATATCGTGGTTAACCAAAGCGTCATTAATATACTCGTAATAACTAAAAAGTAAGTATATTTTCCAGAGAGTAATTTCTCATTGTCATATTGTCACACAGTATATGGTCTAAATTGTATAAATATAGAAAAGTATTCATTCTTTAAATTTTTCGCCGATTTTAGACAATTTTATACATCGAGTTACTTTGAGTTTTCCTAAAAATACCTATAGGATCTCGCCAAATCTACACGCAGAATGAATTTCCTCGTTTTAACATCCAATGAAAAATTGATGACTAATTTATGAGCAGAACCTTGATTAATAGAATCTGTCAAATCGGTAGATTTGGTTAATGAAATCGGTGACCACTATTTTTTTGTTTTCACCTAAACCGACAAGTTTTACTTTCTATAGAGATAGCAAATTATCTATTTTAACTGAACTATAGTTTGTCTCGCAAAAACAGCAACCTTTTCTGCGCAGAATAATCAATTCATTTATAAATTATCAAATCCCCAGCTTTTTTAAATATATTGTTTACATGAAATTTCTGTAGAATTTCAATCATGCGATAGAGGCAAACATACTCAATTTATTTGACTTTTAAATCTATTAGGCAGGTATTTGTTGTATAGGTTGATCAATATGGAGCTTTCAAAAAGAGATTGGAACTTACTGATAGACAATTACAGGCGGTTTGACAATAACGCAAAAGAAGCTCATGATGCAGTATGTGCAGCGTGTGGGGAAACGAATTGGTATCCACAGGAGAGTAGCAGACGTAATGAAACTGTGTAAAGATGGAACTCGCGTTGATTTTGAAAGAAAAGCTGATAGTGGAAGGGGACGTCTGAGAAACGACAATGTCTTATTGAAATCATCCGTGTAAAAGTGAACGAATACCAGCATGTAAACTGTAGAATTCTTGCCCTTTGCAATGCTGTTGACAAATGTTTTATACACAGAAATTTGGTGAAGGATTTAAAGTTGAAATCAGTGTGTGGTCGAGTGGTACCCCATGAACTATCGAATGCACTTAAAAATCAACAAGTCCAATGATGTATAGAGACATTCTGAAGACTTTTTAGAGCAAACCTTTACAGCAGACCTTTAGAGAGTCCACGCACTCATGCGTCAAGAATTGCAGATGACAATGACGTCCCTCAGAATGCAAGGCGGATGACTACAGAGAAGAAATTTATGGCACTTGTGATGGGGAATTTTGACGGCCTCTTCTATTTCAAAGTTCTTGCTGCTGGTGAAAATGTGAAGAATTTTGACGGCCTCTTCTATTTCAAAGTTCTTGCTGCTGGTGAAAATGTGAAGAATTTTGACGGCCTCTACTATTTCAAAGTTCTTGCTGCTGGTGAAAATGTGAATATTGAATTTTAGCAGAAACAATATCTTACGTCGTATGGTTTACAACAAAGTCGGAATGCAGTTCTTTGGAAAAACGCAACGTTATTTCATGACAATGCGAGGCGTCACGTGTTTATGATAACAAATAAATTTATTGATCGAAAGAATTGTGTTCGTGTTACACAACCAACATATGCGACAAATTTGTCTTCCACAGACTAGAGATGGAACGGCGAAACCAGTATTTTGAAGATGCTGCATCTTTGGAGGTGCGCTTTCTCAGGAATAATCTCTCAAGAAATAAACCGGGAAATTATAGCTAAAGAGTTTGTCATATTGCAAACAGATTTGCAGAAAATTATTCAAAATGGTGGAAGTTGTTTGTGAGCTAAATTATTATGCGTCTGGACCTCCACGACCCTATAATGATCATAATTCGTTCCTTCAGCCGTCTCCTTGAGGAGGTAGGAGATTATTGTTTTCCACTTCCCACGGCCTTGCGATTGTCTTGCCTCCTCCATCGTCCATCCATTCTATTCCTTAATGTTGTCCATCCACTTTCGTCTTGGTCTTCCTCTGCTTCTTGTACCTTGTCAGAATGTGACCACAGAATTGCAATTTCCTTGTTTTGATGTTGTTCAGGAACTCTTGTTTTTAAACTTCCATCTCTAGGACCCTCTCGTTACTGACCTTTTGGTACCACTTCACTTTCACCATCTTTCGCAATGCCCTTATTTTTGTCGCCTCTATTCTTCTCTCCATAGCCTTCGTAATTGTCCAAGCCTCACATCTGTACATCAAAACTGACCACATATATGTTTTAAAAGCCTTAGCCTCGTCTTCATTTGTACTTTTGATGAGCATAAGATTTTCTCCATTATGTTAAAAATTCCGCGAGCCATTTCGATTCTTTTATTAATTTCAATTTCGCATCTTCCATCATCAGTTAAGGTGGGTTTAGACTTCGCTCTGAGAGCCTGTGGACGTATGCAGATGTGTACAGATCTCTATAGATGTATATAGAGCTACAGTATGTAATATATTTGCTCTTAATATCAATACAGAGCATCTGTAGATGATCACAGAGTTTCTAGAGTAGCTACGGTCTGAATAGCTATTAAGAGCGAAGTCTAAACCTACCTTAACTGTCCTGCCTAAATACAACATTGTTATATTCATGTTACCTGAAGCTAATATCTATACTGACATTATGTAATTTATTAGCAACTAAGTTTAACTTCGTTGAATACAATAAATATAAGCCCGCTATCTTTCGTTAAAAATAAATGGTGTAGATAGCATCTTAGTCAATATGAACTCATATTTATATTCTTCACGTTAATACAAGTAAACAACAATGTAAAACCACTCAGAAAATAAGAGTTTCGGCATCTTTTTCCAATTTTGCTCGATTTTACTGTTTGGCAATTTGTCATATAAACACATTTATATGTTAGAAATCGTAGATGTCATATTCAAAGGGTCGTCGACATCTGGCCCTCAACGCAGCTGCTAGATGTCGGCGGCGGGAACTGTCTAGTGCTGCTGATGCATCCATTGACCTCGGTGGTTGAACAGACAACGATGCAATTCGGATAGAGGGCCGACAAACGCGGACTGGGGCAGGTCGACTGGGTGGCTCGCCAACCGGCCGGCTTCGTCGGACTGTTCCACACGGTCAGACCGTTGCTGAATACCATCTTCGAGGGGGAGGAGTATTTGAGAGGGGTGGTGGGCAGGGAGTTGGAACCGCCCGCTCTGGTGGTCATCAGCTGACCGGTGCCCAAATAATGTCGCGGTATCGCCGCCGCCTGATTTGAATAGTTCTGCTGTGTGCGCGAGTGCGGCTCCAAGGTGTAGGAGGAGGCCCCGGGCTGGTAGTATTGGGCCGGGCGCCGACAATGGCGGAGGATGTAGAGGGTGACCCGAAGGCCGGAGCGCATTTTCTCACTCATGCAATAGTAGACCAGGGGGTTGGCGGTGGAGTTGATGAAACCGGTGGCGTGGATCAGGAGGAAGGTGAAGAAGAAATTTGCTTGCGAATAGAAGTTGGTGATCAGGGCGACCGAGTTGGTGATGTAGAAGGGGGTCCAGGAGACGAGGTAGAGGATGGCGATGACCACGATCATTTTAGCGACCTAAAATTGGACACAAAGACAATCGAATTGGAATTTTTTGGCGGTTTTTTACACGGCATTTTACACAACGGTTAATTTAGTTGTCTTGTCTATGCGCAGGGTATCCCAAACAATAACTTAGACATTTTATTGTCCCCGAAATCAAGCAGAATTCAGTCGGTCAACTAGATTTAGACGCAAGGGAACCCAGTGAAATCATAAAAAATAGTCTATAGATAAAATTGTTTTTAATAAAAAAATGTTTTACTGTGAAAAAGTAAAAAAACAAAACAATTGAACTTGCAATTAAACAAATAAGTTCGTCGCTTTCTAATAGTAAATTTATCGTGTGTTACAGTACTTATAAAACTGCGCAAAGTTTCAAGAATAATAACATGTTTCCGAGTGATCTTACATCTAATATTGTACATCATTTTGATTGTGAGCGATGTCAAAGTCACTACCCGGCATCCGGCTACTCGCAAAACATCTAACTGGTCTACGTCTACTGAGATCTCTCTCCGTTGGCATTGTCCTAAAAAGACTTTACTACCGTTACCCGCTCTAATTACGTTGGATCAGCTGAAACCATCGCCATTAAAAATGCTAAGAAATGTAGTGTTAACTTGTTTAATGATCGTGATTCGACAGTACCATTGCATTTGAATTGATGAGTGGCTTCACTGGTTGCTCGGAATTTATTGTGATTCCGCAGTGCCATTGCACCCGGACTAGTGAATAGTCGTAACTATTTGCTCAGAACTGCATTTACATGTACCTATATATCTTACTTGTTTTTATTCTGACTTGATAAAAAAATTCTAATTTTGAAACGCGTCGGTAATTTTTATTAATACAATTTTAATTTCACAGACTACCTTTTTATAACATCAACTACAGAGTAGACACACGCGTCATAATATGTAATTTCGGTTAGTGGGGCCGGGGGGGGGGGGTGTTTGGCATAGACAAAAATCGCAATGTGCGAAAATTTACCGTTGGTTAACTTTTGAAAAATGCCGAATAGCTGTTGAAAATGAAACTACAATATTAACACTGATGATATGAATCTAATATTATCAGACAAGGCGAGGCATTTGTTAGGTACATAAAAGCATGTGGATAAATAATTTATTTTGACGTTTTTTCTTCTTATTATTTGAGTCACTTGGCCTATAGATCAGCTGCTGTGTTCAAAATCCTGCGCCAAGCGTCTCGATTCATCGCCATACTGGATGCTTCTCCAAATGTTGACCCGGTTGCCACTTTGATATCTGCGTTCCATCTCAGCTCTGGTTTGCCTCGTCGTCTGCTCTCCTCGACCATTTCTTGCATAATTTATTCTACAAGACCATTTCTTCTAACGGCGTGTCGGAAAAAGGCCAGCTTTCTGCGTGCAATTTAGGAAAGAAGCGCTCTTTTCTTGACTCCAACTTTTACTAAAATCCACTGGTTTGTTCTTCTCTTTCTCCAACATGTTCTCAGAATCCGACTGTATGCCCATAATTCAAAACCATTCACCTTTTTTCTTTCTTTGGCACTCATAGCCCAAGACTGGCAACCATAAGTGTCAATTGAGAATGCTGTTGAGTGAATTGTAGTTTATGCTGATAGATTTACTTCTACAGATGGTAGCCAATCTTTGAACAACAGAAGTTACAGAACGCGCCATGCCTATTCTCTTTTCAATTTTTTAACCAACTGACACCATAATTTAAATACACGAACAGTCTTTAATAAAAGCATAAAAATCGATCAACTAAACAGGTCGCAATAATATAGTATTTTATTGTTGAATATACCGATCTATTCGGTGCTAGTCCAGAACAAGCGCATCCTGCATGTCATTCCACATCATTTACTATATCACTGTTATATAGCGCTCCAATTTATTGTTCAAGGCTATCATGTCTATCTGAATAAGACAACCTAAACCGCACCTTCTGTGGTCGAAAGCTGTCTCAAAGTCTCCAGAATTTATAAACTCATGAATTATTTATTATTATTCAATAAATTTAATTAAAATTATACTAGCGCCGTATAGCTACACTTTTCAATACTAAATTATTATTACAGGTTTAGTGTATAAATGTGAGACTGATGTATGTATAAGAGGAAAGATAAAAGCGGCATGACATAAAAAGCTTTGAAGGGAGATATAAGAAATTGCCAGAAAGGCTACCATATTGAAAGAGAGAAATGACATGGCGAAGATATTAGAAGAGGATGGAGAATAATTAAACTAGAAGACAAGATAAGGCAAAGACTATTATTATAGTTTGGCCATAATACCGAATGGATACGTAGAATGAAGCGAGAAAGTCAAGTGACGAATAAGGAGGAATGGAGGAACTAGAGCAAGCGTATAAGAGCAAAATTAAGATGGACAGATGTAGAGAAGGCCGGACCTGCAGGCAGTGGAAGGAAGTAAGGAACGAAGAGGAGGCAGAAGTGGGGATTAATTGGATTCGACCGGCTGATCCTGCGCCGTAGTGGAGAAGAAGAAGAGGTTCTGCTGCTTGGTACATCGTAACGGTAGCGTTAAGATGACGTTCTGGCAAAACGTTGTTGATGAGAAAAAATAGGAATGTCCATCCGGTCGGTTAGAATGAACAAATGTTCGTTTGGTTTTAACAATTTGTAATGGCATGGACTCCCCTCGCAAAATTAGAAAGAACAAAGAGATGTATATGATCATGTGATTTTTAGGAAAAATTATTTCTTCGTAGATAATCATTTAAAAAAATCCAATCAAACCTAATATCTCTATTAATTCTCTATGGTCATCTAAATCTTTCTACATATCAGTTTGACTGAGTCGATATTTTTAGCAGCTCTGCTAAGCAGTATCTACATACGTGGATGCGGGACTTCGAAGATGCTATACAGATATGTATAGTCGCCTGTTTTTACTAACCAGCCGGCCATTTTGAAGAAGAAATCCAAAGAGGATTGCTAACATTGTTAGTGGTAAGTTATAATTGATGTTGGTGGTTTATCGTTCAATCACATAAATGTGCGGCAATATTTAAACAAAACTCTGCGTAACCATTAACCAACCGACTTATTTACTACAGTTTTTACGGCGGAGCGCAGACTATACCTAAAGAAAGTCCTCAGAAAGGAACAAGGTCAGTGCGATTCCTTACCGACAGCTGCACTGGAGAAAATCGCACAACTCGATGATAACAACCGAGAAATTACCACCGCCAATATTCGGAACACCATTGAA
>JAUYWV010055005.1:0-16051 GCA_032274565.1 Nematoplana nigrocapitula
ACCTGATCGTCGACTGGCGCGTCCCACCCGCTTGAACCAGCAACTCTTTTGATGTAACTGCAGGCTGGCCGCAGCCACCCGGCAACGGGGTAATGCCCGATTAGCCGCCCGCAAACAGAAAACAACTGCCTACGCGTGAGCCCTGTGGGCACTTCAGCCACACAATTATCACGACCCCACATCAACACACCATCCACCTTGCGAACGCGAAGACCGAGCACACGCCCACCATCAAGTGGAACAGCAGGCTTACAGTCTAACCCATGCTCTTCGAATACCTGACGCACTTTGATAGCAGGAACCATGCTCTCGTCAACAATGATGTCGTCGACATACGAATCAGTCGCTTGTGCAATGCTGGGATCGACGGAAAGAACCTTATGCACAACGGCAGCCATGACTTTAGGTGCAACGTTAAGGTCAAAACAAAGGCGGGTCAAGCAATAACGCCTCCCTTCAAACACAACAACTTGATACTTCCAAAGCTCTTCATGAACGTGAACTTGCAGGTAAGGACTTCGCAAATCGAGAATGGCCACATTATCCCTCTTTCTGCACCAACAACGCAGTTTCTCACCACACACTTCGCTATCGGCCGTATGACTAGAGACGAACTGGTTCGAATCACGATAATCGAGAACAGGTCTTACCTTGTCCTTATTTGCCTGCACCACAGCCATCAAAGGGATGATCCCATCACAATGACCAAGGTACGGCCGAAACCAACCATTCTTGATCCACTCGTTGACCTCCGCCTTATATTTCTCAACGGCTCCCTCCTGTACACGATATTGCGCAACTATGTTAGTGAGCTCAGTATGATGTTCATCTACCCACCTCCACTTTGCCGTCCACTTTCCGTGCTCAAACACGACCTGGTAGTCTTTATCGCACAATTGATTTGAAGCAGCACCGGCGCAAGTTACCACACAATCCACATCCACCTGGCCACTACTGATCACGTGAACACCTCCCAGCTGCTCAACGGCGCCCATCCCGAGCAACATGTCATATCCGGGAAGAACTTCAGTAACATACAGCCAAGCTTAATAGACCTACCGCACACCCAAGCGTTAACAATAGTAGTGTTAGCACTTTGCGCTAATCATTGTATATTTAGTTTGTTAGCGGTGCGTTCTCACGCAGCTGGTTTTCCAGATCAGCTGGTTGGAGTGGTGTTAAGTTTGTCTGAGCCGGTATGGCAGTATTGATCTTTGTATTGACTTATGTTCAGTTGGTTGGAGGTTTCCTGTATAGGTGATTTATATTTAATTAGGCCGGTATTCTGCCGAGAACGCACACACACACACACACGTACGTGGAGAGTTTGTTACGGAGCAGACTGTGGAGAGGAGGTGAGCGAGATTATCGGCTACTGCCAGGACCTGTGGCTAGTTACAGGTAGAGGACTGTGTGTTCTCCCTGTTTTTTCGCCTGGTTGTGTTGGACGGAGGGGTTAACGAAGTCCCCAGGAGTTTGGACGGGAACTCCAAGTGTATCTTCTGCTGTTCCGCCTGAACTTGGGCGTGGGGTTAACGTGGTCCCCAGGAGTTTCAACGCGAGAAGAAGGATATCTGTGTTGTGTGCCTCTTTTATTTATTCTGTTCTGTAAGTACTGATACGGCATTTTCTTTTTACGCCGTTTTTATTTGTATCTGAGTTTGTGCAAACTCTCCAGAGATGCTGCGCGGTAGTGATGCATCGGATGTGAACGGGACACAGCTGCGTGTGCTGTGGTGAGAGGGTACCGACACAGGATAGGGATTCAGAAAATAGAGGGCTGCGATGGACAGTTGTGAAGGAGTGAAATGTGAGGGATGCGGGGAGGATTCTATGGTCGCCGCCTGCTCGCGGTGGATCTCCAGCCCAACGGCTCAAAAGGTGACTCTACTTTCCCCAAAGGGAGGCCTAAATACCCAACCCGAACCGTTTGGGGTTGTCATACGCACTGTGGTGGCGTCGCTTCTACTCCGTCCGGGGAACCCAAGGCCCTAGACCTGCTCATTAACACACAGACCAGCATCCCTCAAACACACACTGGGTCCATAAAACATGCTCATACAATGACAAAATGCAGACATCATCGCAATACAAAAAAACTGCCTAAAAAACAAAACACCTAACATAACAAACTGACACCCATCAGACAAGACAGACCACAGACACAACGGAGGATGACTGCTAATAGACTTACGTCAAACAAACCAGCACCTTCACAACCCTTGCTGACCTTCTCTGACACAACCCAAGATACTATCAACCCCACCATAAATCAAATGACCCCAACACAGTTTTCAATTTAAAGAAAGCTTTGTTAAATATCCGCACTAAATCAGACAAAGTTTATCAATAGTTCTTCTTATATGGTCCCAAACTAAAAGTCACAAAGGGATAAATCGAGCGAATGGGCAGGCAATCCAAAGTCACCAGGTAACGACGAACGAGACCAAGTTCTCAGAAAACTTTTAAATTTTCCGTGGATGAGCGGAAAACAAAGACCGGAATTTCCAAGTTCGCAGCATATCTACATACTGATGGGAAGTTACTTTAACCGCTTGGCCCTCCTCCCCCCCCCCACCAAAGAAAACCTTAAGGGTCATAAACATCTAATTTATAGTAATATTGGTTTTCGATCAGAGAACACCAGTACTGTCACTGAGAGCGAAGAAGTCACTAATGTTTCAGATATCAAACCCCCATCCACTCTCTGACAATAGGAACACAAAGTGATGAACAGCATTCGGTACATTTACAGAATATGCAATAAAATGTTTAATAGCATTTCTATGCCTATGGGGCATATCAACGTGATATTTCCAAACAGAGAACGAGAAAACAATAGGTGCAAAAATAGATTATGGTGTATTCGTGATTTCCGGTTGGCAAGGCCTATATTCACTCTCTACGATGGATGGCAAAGGGTGGAATATTGTATGTAACTTACCGGATTTTCCCAAAACGGCGGTTCGAAGGGGTGACAGATGGCCTTCTTGACTAGAGATACAAGGGCGTCTCCACCGAGTTGCCGTAGGCTTTGATGCGAATGCTGACAAACCTGAGAAACGAAACGAAAACAGGGAGGCAGGTGAGATGGAGGACATTTGTGAGTGGAGCAACCGTCTACACGAAAATATACATTTTCCGGAAAAGAAGCATTTGACTGAAAGCGTTATAGAGTGTTGTGGATATTTATTTCTCAGTTCAATGTATAGTTTTATTACTATGCTAGCGAGTGTTTGGAGTTGGCCATCCCGAAGGTACTGTAATTGAAATCAAGACAGGGACACTGTTTTGACTGTTTTCCAAAGAGTATTTTGCAAAACATTTACGTTGTATTTGTCTCATAGATTGAATTAGATTTTTTTATTTAACTAAGGAAAGGGTGCACATGCCGGATAACGAATTCGAAAAAATGAAGAGCAAATCATCCAGGACAATATGGAACTTTGGAACATTTAGCACTACCGGTTTCGTTTATGTAACATAAAGCCTTTGGAAGCAGTTGTACACAGGCAGATAAACAAACAATCGATTAGTTACAGTAAAATGACAGTAAAAAGCGCCATTGTTAGCTAGCGCAATATTGAGAGAAAAATTTCCTGAACTGCCCAGTCCAAGTGGCCACTGCCAGTGCACCACGTGCGGGATTGATACAGGCTACTAGGACTGCCACACGTGAGAAGATGTTGATAAACTCCTTTCAGTCAGGGCCTTTAAGATGGCCGGCCACTCGAGTATAATGAAATGCCGTTTGGTCCATCCAATATGTACAGGATGTACGACGATCAATTTGGGTTCAAAAGTGGGTTGATGACATTAGTCAAAAGTCCACGGGCTGTCGCATCCTTGTTGTGAATAGCGTATAATTATATAATTAATGCCCTCTGACATCAATGTTAATTATCTGAAATGCTAATTTTATACGCGAAAATTACTTTTGATATACAGTAGGTCGAAACCGGCTGCCACTAAAAGTGCCTTTAATATAAGCTTGCTTCTCTTTTCTTCTTGTTCAGCTTCGGTGTGCAAGAAGAGATGTGAGTGGAACAAGCTTATGCAAGATCTACTCCAAACCCTCCCAGCTCCACCAAATATGACCTGTGTGCTAATTTTATATTTCATCATACTTTTAATAGGACAATAGGTCTATAAAAGGGAAAAAATATTAACACATTCTCAAAGATAAAAAGGCAATATATATTTCTACGCTGTTTTCATATATAATTCCACTGGTTCTATTAATATAGAGAGCATCACCTTTTAAAGACATTTTCCATTCCCGAGCACTAGCATATAATAATACTATTCAGTCCAATAGACATAGAGATTGAAGCCGACCAATGGGAAACCCTAAGTGGCGTGTGGGGGAATTATAAAACGAGTTGTAATACGGCATCGAGGTGCTGAACCATCATCGGTATAATAAGGCACAAAAATAGGGAAATCAAATATTCTATAAATATTCCAACTTGGTGTAGGACATGCAAGGTAAGACTACACACTTTTGACTTTTGTTAAATTTTATTTTCAAACAAATATATCTGTTAGTCGACTTATTGTCTTACTCGTTATTTCTGTTTTGTGTCTTTTTATCTGTCCTTTCTTAACTTGCCATGAGTGGTGTGCAGCTCGAGACCGCTAGTGGTTTATATAAGCGATGTTTTGTCAATTTACATTTTTACTACTTATCTATTTTAAAAATATTTGAACAATTCCTCATTTTTAATAACAGAGCAACAATCATCGAGCCGTTGGCATTCAGGTTTCGCAAACCATATATATACAATCCCCATACGATTTACAGAACTCATGTCAATTCACACGAGTTCCCAATTATGGAACGGAGGAAGTCGGACAAGACAGTATTCAAACATTTTTCATAAGTTTGTCCTCTTTGTTTTTAAGGACAAACCCAGTTGTTCTGTTAATCGGAACACAGTAATATTTCCGGTAATTATGCTATCTCATGACACCGTCTTCCTTGCTCATGTACCGGATACGTCGAATTTTTGTATTTAGATTACAGAAAATATTTAAGAATAAATTTCTGTACAAATGATGTCCCCTAAAAATATAGGCTGTTAAACACGATGTTAATATCTAAGGGATTTTGGCGGTCACTAATAATGGCAACGCCATTCTATCCATCGTCTTGAGAATTTCAAGAAAATTGCGCATTATCTAAACCATAATTGTCTACGCAGTTGCAGCGGTAATTCATTGTGAAAATCATGAAGAACTGATGGATAAGATTGTATTGTGGCAGGTTCGTCGAAACAACCTGAATCTCTCCAACCACTGAACAGTAATCACGAAACATGCACATCATTATCTATAGTGATCATCCGGATTAAATTATATCTGAATTTAATTTGATGCTTATACATCTGCCAAAGATCGGAATTTATCCGTAGAAGGCGGCATTGCTGTTTCAAGCAGAGGCTGAGGACTTCTTCCAAATACCATTCAGCATTCCAGCCATATTCTGTAATGCCTGCTATTCCCGACTCGCCTCACGATGGCACCTTCTCAGAACATAGCGTTTACTTCCGCAGCTGACAGACTGTGTGATCTCAATCATTGTGAAAGCGAGGTCAATACAACCTATTGCTGTTATTCATATCTTTGACAGAGTAGCTTTCGTTTACAAGTATATTTATTGTTATAAAGTTGCACAGTTTTCCCAGCTGTTTTTTTTCACAAAAAATCCTCTTCCAGATTTCCTCACAATGCAGACGACGACAGTCGCCATGATAATCGACAAGTGCAACCAGACGGACGGGGAGAACGAGATGCTCACCTGCGCACCGCCAATCCCCGGGATGGCCTACTTCGCCGACGTCTACAAAACCTTCCACAGCTATTTCAGCTGCAGCGTGTGCGTGTTCGGTATTTGGATGAACCTGATGACCATCGTGGTCCTCAACAACCGGTCGATGCGAACCCCCACCAATATGCTCCTCACCGGCATAGCCGTGGCCGACTCGACCACCATGATCACCTATCTGGCCTACTCCCTCTACGTCAACATCTTTACCTCCGCGCACCCCTGCACCTATCCGCACACCCGAGCTGGCATAGTCTTCCTCCTCACTCACAACGCCCTGACCATCACCAGCCACACCGTCTCCACCGTCCTCGTCGTCTCCCTCGCCCTCGTACGCTGCGTCTCCATCTACCACCAATCATCCAACGTCTCCGGAGGTGTGGTGACAATGCGACACGCCGGTCTGATCATTCTGGCCGCCACTCTCGCCTCCATCATATTCTGCCTCCCGATCAACATCTTCTACTCGATCGACGAATATCGGCCCGGCCACTACTGGTTCGACCTCCAAGAATGGGCGGTCGGCTGGATGAACAAGTTCAATTTCATCATGTATGGTTGCTTCGTCAAGATTCTCGCGAGCATCCTGATTACCATCCTCAGTACCCTGCTCCTCCTCGCCCTAAATCGAGCCCAGCGTCTCCACCGTCGACTCAAAACCAACCACGCTGTCACCGACGACGACCCTGCCAATCGGGACAATCAGCGCACCACTGTCATGCTCGTCGTCGTAGTTGTCAGCTTCGTCATAACCGAATTTCCCCAGGGCATCCTCAACACCATCGTTGCCCATGATCGCTGCTTTCTCTACCGGGTCTACGTCCACATTGGAGACCTGATGGACACCCTCGTCCTACTCAACTCGTCCATCAATTTCTGCCTCTACTGTGCCATGTCCAAACAATTTCGGGAGACCTTCAAGAAGGTCTTCCTCAGCCGGCTGCTCTCGAAAAACGCTGCCAACAAGCACCACCAGAGGAACCAGAACAATCTGAGCATAACCGCCAACATGGACTACGAGATGGGCATACAGCGTTCGCGGACCATTACCAACCTGTGAATGAAACACTTAAAAAAAAACAAGACAACGCCACCAAATACATCATTTGCCTACCAATCATCCTTCTGTCCTGTGTCAGTTGACCTCCTTTTGCGAAATTCTATATATATGATAGATATATAATGTATACATACTGGAGTGTTCTAAGAACATTGTTATCATCATCCCTCTCCGTTGTGCAGAAAATGTGTTACAGTATAACCTTCTGCTTTCCTATGACATGACATAACAAATTACACCTCAAACTTTTGATGTTTCTACATAGTAGATTTGTTTTGACATGGTACGCTGAGTTATATGTTATTTTGTCAAGCATTTATAAAAACAAATTATTCATTTTCCAATGTGTTGAAAAGGTTGTCCAGAATAACTTTCGTTTTATTTGTAATATAATATAAATCCAATGGTAAATAAAAATATTTCAAAGAACAAAGCAAATAATCAGTGCTATATTTCCGACTTCAGAAATTTCAAATTTTAAATTCATGTGATATTGGACATTTATTCCCTTTTTGCATTTAAAATGATCAAAATGGCTATATAGACCGAAACTTTTGAAAAACTATGGTATTTGGTTTAAGCCAAGACATGGGCTGTTTTTCGTTCGGTTTGAAATAAAAAAAAACATCATTTTAATCTGATAGTTTACCTTGAAAGTTGTTAGAGATGCTTCTTGAACCTAATCATGTTTTGGATATATAAAAATACAGTTTTAGTCATTCAGAAAAAACAATCAATATATTGTTCAACTATATCATTCGTTTGCGTTTAACCGGTCAATAACAACATCAATGATCGGGAAGGAGCACCATAAATTGGATTAAAAACTATCTTGCCCGAGACGCCTCTTCTCATGGCTGCGTACATCGAGCCTAATAAGCTGGTGTAATTGCATCAGGTGTTTGTTTGACATTTGCGAAGATGGCTACTGAGAGCACGTTTAATAACCGACAGAAATGCCTGTGACAACAGAAAGAGGCGATGCTCTCTCTGTATCCAGATGGATTTTCCTTTGCTTCAGAGTTCGCAAAATTTCAAAGATTCATGCAAGATTATAAACTACTGCAGATAAAACAATGAGCAACTCTATTATATAAACACATTAAAAACCGAAATCAATAGACTATTGTACACTGGCCATTCTACAATATAATAACTGCTTACGAGTTTTATATAGTCTCTTATTCCCTCAATTAATATTGAAAAGTACTCAATGAATTTGTTTCCGGAGGTGTCACACGGGATATTATGTTTAGAAAATGAATTACCTATTTCCCAATTACGGAAAACGACTTTCATGCACTACGGAGTTCATAAAAACCTTCTAGTACTGCAATGTATTTTTTTCCAAATAGCGATAGCGCCACTTACAGTATAACTGATAAATTTTAATAGAGTACCTTCAATCTCTCTCTATCTCGGTGTCGTATCCACTCAGGGCGTTGCCGATCATTGTTATCTTTCCTTCGATATTCTTTTCAACACTTGTTCTTTCACTTTCCCTTTATCTCTTAATGGAAGCTGTTCGGCGATACATCTACTTAGACTTGTTATGTAAGTTAGACGTCGACTTCCTCTGCTTCTCTTTCCTTCTATGTATCCCGTCAATATTAATTCGTTAAGACCACCTTTCCTCATGATATGGCCTTTTCCTGATGGTCTTCATTAATCCTCGCTTTCGCTGACTGTTCTTCCAAAACCCTCCTCATTGGCTACACGCTCTGCCCATGGGGTCCTCATCAATCTTCTGTAAAACCACAAGTGAAATGCATCTTACTGTATACTCTTCTCCATTTGTGGTGATGTAGTCCAGCATTCGCAGTCGTATAACAGGATGGATTTGACCTAAAAGTCCAACACACTTTTCCTCGTCTCCGTTGAAAGGTTGCGATTTTTAGCACCTCCAATTTCTGAAATGTGTCTTTTGCCATCCCTATACATATTCCTAGAAATATCTGCGTGTCCACAACATGACATACAGTAGTATTAGAGACAATGCCATAAATCACCACAAATACAATATATGTATTCGTTCGTTCAATCATAGCAAAAACGCATTATGTTTCCTGCTGAGCCACGAAAGAGCTACAAATGGGTGGTGACATTGTACAAATTAATGGCATTGTTAACTATCCTTCCTACTAGTATAAGTGTCGTTTATATTACAAACGCATAAATCTTTTGTTCATTTAAACGCTGATTTGAATATGTAGTTAACTTACCGTAAATTGAATTCTGGCTTACAGTATATCTTAAAGTGTATTTCATTCATTTTAATTTGAGATAAAAATGATGACAAAGTACATTCCACTTTTCAACAATGTAGACAGTTTTGCACTTTTAAACACACACTTCCTTTCTTCATTATATTTTCCATATATCGATTATTTCTTTATTCTGTGTAGTTAATCACATATTTTTTTTAAATGTTTGCTTCAATATTGACAGGATACTACCTCAAACATCTGCCTGTGCACCAACTAAAGTTCCACCGCAAAGAGACTAAGGAATAACTCAACCTTGATTTGAGCATACTAATGAATCTTATCTCATGCCTTCTTAACCTCTGGTCTGTAAAACTTCAAAGTACGCGCTAGCGAAGTCGTTTCCAGTGGCAGTTCACTTCAAAAGCTTTGTTATAAAAACTGTACACTTGCGTAAAACACATGACGTACGCAGTTGACAATACATAAAGAAAAACAATGTTCGCTATCATTCGATATTACCTATCACTCAATGACGACATCTGTTACACGGGTATTTTTTAGAATTGTTATTAATAACAGAACTGCGTCTTCCAGGCGAGAAGGAAGAAGTGGAAGATGTTAAGAGTGGATCCAGCACACCAAACCGTGAGGGACAAAGAGCTTAATGGATCGAAATTCCTATACGACTGTCTACTGGTGGAAAGTCACGTCTCCCGTGTTTGCCAGACTTTTTTCCTTCGCTAATAGGAGCTTAATAGGATAATGAATTTAACCTAGTTTAAACCCTATATATACAGTATAGTAAAGTCGAAATAAAGCTGCTGTTTGCGAAAGGTTATTAGAATAATTATATGCATAACTCATCTTTTTGAGAAGACAGAAGAATCCACTGTCAACTAATAATTTATATGGTCTGTGCACAACATTTTATGGATATGTCCGATTATTCATTATTATAATAAAATATATAAGGAAATGTTCCACCAACAGCTACGCATGCAAGTAACAAGTACTCCGAACCCTCGCTGCACAGAAATCAGATGACGCTCTCAGTACCAGATCGATATTAATGACATCCGCCGTTGAATGTAAGCCGAACACACACACGAATAATCTCCGCCTATGGCCTATAGCGCAGCTTCGTTGTGTTCAATGCGAGATAGATTACACCAGTGAGTGTGAGTCGACAGACAAAATCAATAGATCAGCTTGGCAAACTGTGTGCAGCTTTAAGCCAGCTAGCCAGTCTGTGAGTGAGTGAGTGAAACAAGTCGAACTGGCTCGCACTCTCTCTCTCTCTCTCTGTCAACAAACTGACCAATCAGACGATCTGTTATGGCGCTACGCGACCGACCGTCGCATGAATCACGTAGCTTGCCTTATCTAATAGATGTATATGTAACGTGGCGTGTCCCATAAATAATGATTTGTTTTACTATCAATCGTATATTTCTAATGGGAGACGTTTTAATTTTGACAGTATTATATGTGGCATTTCTTACTAATCTCATCCTAAATTTAACAAATCTGGACTTGCGCCACGTATATGGCACCATTTAACATCATATGAAAGCAAGGAACATGCTCTAATTGACGGAAACTCAAGAAACGACATTACATATAACTATCTGGTTAAAAATACACTTAATAGAATGAAAAACTGCGACATACCGGTAGATGACTTATACCAGTTGACTTTCTATACAAATACGAAAAAGAAACTACACATTGTGTACTCGTATTGCACATTTTCCCACCATATTATATGCAAAGGAGCAAATAATTGTCTAAAAAGGATTGGATTGGCGGAATTTATATATATCATTCATAGAATCTTATTACGAAATGATTTAGTTTCCAATAGGTTTACATTGCATATGACATTTTTCATACATTTGTCTTTGTAAATTTAAAATTTGCGCGCGCGCAAATCTAATGAAAGAAAAAAAAGATAGCATTTGTGGAACTTTTTCATCGTTCACTGAATTTAAATAGGGGGCTCTTCAAATTTATTTATTTTCCCATTACTTTACACTATGCGGGTAATAAAACGTAAATGTCCGCTAAAATCCGTCGGAATTTGGAATAAAAAGTAGTCATTTATTCAACTCGTCGGTGTTTGCGTGTTGTGCAAATTTTCAGCAACTTCGGTGCAGTAGTTTCAGAGGATTACCGAAACGAACATACATAGCAAACAATTCAGACACGACATGAATTCAAACATCCCCATCTTTCAAATGACTTCGTCGCATATCATCATTTATCAGACTGGGATAAAAAATCAATATCCGAATTTGAAGTAGTCAACAGCCATACGCATTGAATTCACTACAACCCTCAAATTCGGCGGATATTTATTACAGTTATCTACCTCCATTTTTCCAGTTCACAATGTCACTCTATAGTTTTAGAGAAGCAGCATTACATTGGGACTTGCCGAGAAGTGGCCGCCAAATAAACATAATGAAAATGAATTTGACATTTACATTAGTAGGAGGGGAAAATGGTTGACATCGCTCGACTCGCAAGGCACAGCATTAATCCTTCTATTTACGGAGATTTATTACAGCCACTTTTTCAGGTATAGTCCAAACTGGTCTCTGAATAACTCCGCGTAAAATCTATAAAAATTCACTGGAGAAATAATCTAGCCCGGTTTTATCTGCTTCTCAATACCGAATGAAACTAGTCCTGAAATAAAACAAACTAAATAATCTGCCAGCGAGGGAACACTAAGAACATGCTACCCAGGTGGCTGCTATATTACTTATCGACGTCCGTATTTAAAAACAATGTAAGCATTACGATGAAATGTAATAAAGCACACTAGGGCGGGGAAAAAAATTTACATTAATTACGGCGGCATATCTGTTCTGCATCTATCTACCGTATAAAAATTATATTCTGAACAAATGCGAGCATATGTATAAAACCTCCCAGACAAAATAGAGAATATCAGGAACAAATTTCAACCTGGCTATTCAGACAGTATCGATTGGTAGTGCAACCCTTTGAATTTTTGTTGTACGCATTTCCTAGTTCACTCAGCATACCAGTGTGCATGCATAGCGATTTAGCAAATAAATCAAAGAAAATGGCTTCAAAGACAGGCTCTGCTCCATCACCCGAATTCTTCCGGGCGATTACAGTCTATGTGTGAAGACAGAAACGGATCCCAACTGGGAGGCTATACGGGATAATGTTTCTCAAAAATGAAACAGGCCTTGATAAATATGTAATTTGAAAAACTACCTAACTGTCCAATACAATGTCCAAATTGATTAAAAGATTTACAATAAAAAGTACGGTTTCAAAATTAAAAAATTGAACATTTTGGTAATTGCTTATAAAGAGCGTCATACAAGTCGTGCATCATAATTATAGGAAAATCAGACAAAAATATCAATAGCAATCACTGATTTATTTTGAGAATATAATTGATGCATACAATGTCAATAACGAGATATTGACCCGAGAATTGTCCGCTAATTCGAAAATGTTTTTCGTATTCCACATATATAGTTTACTACCGAATATACCTTTCACTCTGTACAGTTCGTAAAAATATGACGCACGCCCATTCTCATTATTCCAACCGAAGAAACATTAGGAATATAAATCTACTATAAAACGACTCGTAGATCAAAGGGAGAAGAAAGGTCTATAGTCATCCATAGTGTCTATAAAGGCCAATTAACAAGCATCGATAGACTAACTTGAATTACATGGATGTGATATAAATAATTGCTAGAAAAAAATAATATGACCGAGAAGGCACTGACTGAAGAGATAAAAGTTCCACAGCATCCACGGCAGGAATACTTTTTCGATAGATGCAACCGAGTAGTACTAATTTAAATTATGCACGGATATAATATGAAATAATACGTCCAATCTTTTCCTTTATCGAGTGGCATATTTATCAATCGCATGAAATAAAAAATCTAAATAAATTATTTCGGACCAAAATATAAAAAGACGTAAAGTGAACTGTATTACGAATTTTTTTTTAAATAAATTAATTCAGAAAAGATTCTAAAGAAATACAATATAGCTCAACGACTAAACTGTTAAATTGAGCTTCACGTGTGAACATCTGGTGGAGTTATTACAATTAGCTCCAGAGAATCCTTTAATGCTCACTACAATGCAATACTTTAACAGTATTATTAACAACGTCAGCTCACTGATTACACTGTTGAACTGCGTTAAACGTTCGATTTAAATTTGGAAAACAAAAACAGACAAAACTACCAAAGCAAAAAATGAATTGAATTTATATCAAAACAGAAAGGACTGAAAAAACTAAACACACAAAAATTTATTCATAGCGATTTTGAAGAAAAACGATTTTTAAAATACAAAAAACAAAAAAAAACTGCTTTGCCCTAAGAATGAACACCACAGCGAGTAAATGGTTTGTCAGTGTTGCTACATCCAAAATTGAGAAAAACATCGCAGGCAATAAAAATAACGCAGGCCAAAAATTGTATTAAATAAGACTGTTAGCCGTGGAACAAGAGATAATTTGAGCAATAGTGGAGACTAGCATTAAGTCTACCATTGCCTGGAACAATTCCCCACCTGATCTCTGTCTCTATTGCGCGGTTGGATGACTGATTCCGAAGAGTCACAGCAATGTCTGATATTATAGTGCCGCTCAGGAAGAGATGACTCTTTTGAAAAACCGACGATTACTCTGACATCACTGTTATCTTCAGCCTACTGTCGAATTCGAGTGCGTGCTGTTGAAGGTTATTCGCCATGCAGTGAAAAATATTGCAGTAGGAGTTAGGAAGCCCCGAACTTGGATCGTCTACTAAGGTAAAATCAGGTCTCATAGGAGCTGATTTTGCGTGCAGGTACATGGTTAGACTATTGGTGATATTCGCGATGTCCATGTTTACTTCGAGGGTTTCGAACTATAATACTGGATCTTCATTGAAAAATATTGTCATTTTCACAGCAACGTGTCTCAGCACATTCTTCCTCTGTCATTGCGTTAAAAAAATGAGTAAACAACAAGAAGGCGAGGAAATCTATCGTTGACCGGACATCAGGCTCATCAGTGAAAAGGCAGTGGAGTCTGACAAAGTTATGTTATATTTTAACGAAACTGAATATGGTTTATATGCCAGGTCTCTAACGACCGAGTTTCGATCAAGACAAAGTTCAGAGTTGCGAAACGAAACGCCAATTCTGGATGCTAGACTTTCAATATTATACTAAAATGTTATATATCATTACATTTTGAAAAAAATCGCAAATCGCAGAACTTTGCCAAAACATCGCAGAGATTAAAATCGCAGGCTGTAGCAACACTGGTTTGTTGAGAGGCAGGTAGAATGATGCTGAAAAGGAGGAGGATAAATAACGCACGGATGACAGAAAAGCAGTCTCCATCTGAGAACGAGCAGCAACTCAAACTCACCACCACCCGACAGCGCTAAAATCCATACAATATGCTTTTTTCATTCAACCATCCATCCATCCATCCAGCTGAACGGAAATGCTAGCGCGAACTATCAGATCACGTATAATTCGACAATAAGTTTTAATCAGCAGGTGAATCGCTTTTCACATATATATGGGAATGCAAAGTACAGATAGTAAAATATGGTATGGTATTAAAACAGCTACTAGAATCGGTGATAATTAAAACGTTCTCGACAGTCTTAACAGTTTCAGTAAAAAATATTGATCCATTAATTCATCTGTTAGATGAATCGTAATCAAACATCTGTTCCTGTAATGTTATAACAAGTGTACAGTATGACGCATTAGGCAATAGAGCATAAGATATCAGGATGACACATACTAGTATTGTTGAGAAACGAACATTTTCGTGCATGAGGAAAATAAAAATTTAGGCACCATCATTTATAAGCCAACATATTATGACAACTTTTCGCTTATGTCGAGATCCAATAAAACGTGATCGAATTTCGGGAAATCTGAAAATTTTCGAACTTTTAGCAACCCTGTACAAATGACTGGGGCGGTTTTAATAACTAGGATCAGGCAATTAATCAGAAAAAGTGCCAGCTCCACCATTCATTATTTATACACACCGATATACTTTCGATAAATGTACTGCATGAGCGCGAAATTGCTCTATAGTGTAATCGCAGTTCAGATCAGATAGAAAAAAGGCCACAGATGTCATTAATTTTACTTTCAAAGGTTGTTTTATTTAAGTTGTTATAAAGAAACCTTTTTTGAAGCAATACGTCAGTAATTCACGTTTACAGGAATTGCCTGAAATTGCACCAGTAAATACGATAAAAAATATCTTATTTATACCGAGCTGTCATTCCTGGACCACCAAGGAATGGTCAATCGGTAACATCCGTTGGTCGACTGAAAAGTACATCGAGATGAGAAAATCGTTGTATCTACAGTATGTTTCATCGACGACAGCAAGGCCTTCGACACGGTACAACATCAACCCATGTGACAGACGATGAAATCCATGGGCTTCCCAAGGCACGCGATTGTCCTTCTTCAATCGCTATACACGAACCAAACATCTTCAGTGCGGAAGTCAGCGAACGACAGTGACTGGAGTTCGGCAAGGGTGCATCGCCTCGCCCTACTGCTTCAACACGTACGCTGAACAGATCATGCGAGATGTCCTTCATGGGTTTGATGAAGGGTCGAGTGCTGGTGGGAGGAACTTACGATATGCCCATGACACACCACTGATAGCTGAATCGAAGGAACAATCTGTGGATCTCATAGAAAGAGTACGATCTGAAAGTGAGAATGCTAGACTCTACCTGAATGTAAGAAAAACCAAGATCATGGTTGTTGGTAATGGAGAGAAAAACAAAAAGTTTGCTATAAATTGTGAAGACATTGAATTGGTGTGTGTGTGTACGGAGAAGAGCGTAAATGGGGGCCGTGCGTATGCATGGACGGGTGCGATTTGTCTGTGTGTGTATAAGATAAGATACA
>JAUYWV010055116.1:0-16051 GCA_032274565.1 Nematoplana nigrocapitula
AATGTTTTTTATTCGTGCATTTAAATTTTGTTGACATTTAAATTTAAAATTGACTGTGTTCAAAAAATAAAAAAGTGCTGTTCATCAAGACTCTGAGGGTCTATTGTAGTCTTTCAGTAGTTTCTAGTGATATATACAATTTTAGTATCAGTTTAGATTTACGGATTCTGTGCTAATTCAAAGTCTAGGCTTGCAGACTTTATAAACAGAGGGTATATATTATATAACCTGAAATGTTTGATCTCATATACATAAATCGCTTAAATCTCAACAGATTTTACATAAGTGTGCAGTGTTATTTAGAGTGTAAGCTACATAATAATTTTAAGGAATTTGAGTTGAAATAAATAGTATTGAATTTGCTTAAAGTAGGTCATTACATAATTAGAATTCTGTTTTTTCCTTTGCGGGAATAACTCTACTGCTTTAAGTCTATGCTCATTGATTTTAAATATGGTTGTATTGCATATTGCAAATAAATAAACTTAAGAATGACTAGTGTACTAATTACATTGTTTTATTCTTCGTATGATTTCTCTAACATAATTTAACTGTTTTCTTTGTTTTAGGTGTGTTACATGTAAATAAAAATACTAATCTGTTCACTAAAGAATTGTTGGAGTTTGTATATTCCTTCAATATAATATTTTTGCTGTCTTCTGACAAAGGAGGGCGGCCTGTATCGTCCTAAGATGGATGGAAATGCTGAAGAACAAGTGTTTTGGGGTTATCCTGGTGAACTCAAACGTGAACATTTGATGGAAAGGCGTGGTTTTAGGCCAGTTTTTCGCACATCGCCTAGTGGATCAGTATCCCAAAGCAAACTTCCCCATGTGAAGAATCTGTTGCATAGTGTTCTGGTAATTTGTGTCCTATTCATCTGTGGAATTAGTTCAGCAAGGGCCCAGGAATCTGCCAATCCCTCAGTTGCTGGTCTGCCCAACCCGCCTCTTCCGTCCATATCCCCGCAGAAGTGTACAGAAGCAAAACGCGAATGGGCATCGCTGAGATATACAGACAATCACTTTTCACCTCCAGTTGGTAAGTGCAGCTCACTATATTATCATACCGATATTTTAACTATTTGAATTCTGTCATTAGATGGATTTTATTATTTTCTCTCACACGATTCTTAAAATAGTTGTTGTATATGTAGTTATGCTATCTGCCTGTTTCCTTTAATCCTTCTGTTTTTTTAGTGACTTCATGGCCATCAGTTTAGCTAAAGTTTCTGTCTTTAGATGTGTCCTCATATCTCTATTAAAGAATCTGTCTGTCTGTATGTATGACGCTTATGTTCAAAGTCGATTTTCTCAGGAATTTCAAATTGGTTTTAGCAGTTTTAGAATGGCGTAGTTTAATTAAGGAGGCGTCAGTCTCCTAAGTACAATTTAGAAGATTGCGGGTTCGATATCAGCCTTGATAAAAGTATTTAATGAACCCTAACCCACCCTCTGGTCACTCTTTTTTATCAGCAACTTAAAAAAATTGAGGTTTATCTGTGCTGTTGTCAACTTTTTGTTGGTAATTATAGTCCCCTATTATAGTTTTTGCTGCTACGGCTTAAGTCTTGCACTGTACTGCAACTTCTTTTTCTTCCCTATTTCTATTTTTTTCTTTACTCCTTTCATCCCAATCCCACTCCAACTTTCTCTCTACATCCTTCACCCACTCTCTTTTTCTATTCCTCTCATCTCTCGCGCTCTCTCTCTCTTTGTCCCACTTCTCTATTTATCCCTCCCCTATTCTCTTTATCCCTCTCCCACTCCAACTTCTCTATTTATCCCTCCCCTACTCTCTTTCTCCCTCTCCCAATCCCGCTTTCTCTATTTATCCCACTCCCTTTATCCCTCTCCCACTCCCGCTTTCTCATTATTTCTCTCCCACTCCCGCTTTCTCATTATTTCTCTCCCACTCCCGCTTTATCTCTCCCACTTCTCTATTTATTCATCTCCTACTCTCTTTACCCCTGTCCCACTCCCGCTTTCTCTATTTATTTCTCTCCCACTCCCGCTTTCTCTATTTATCCCTCTCCCACTCCCGCTTTCTCTATTTATCCCTCTCCCACTCCCGCTTTATCTATTTATCCCTCTTTCACTCCCGCTTTCTCTATTTATCCCTCTCCCACTCCCGCTTTCTCTATTTATCCCTCTTTCACTCCCACTTCTCTATTTATCCCTCCCCTCCTCTCTTTCTCCCTTTCCCACTCCCGCTTTCACTATTTAATTTATCCCACTCCCACTTCTCTATTTATCTTTCCCCTACTCCCTTTATTCCTCTCCCACTCCCGCTTTCTCATTATTTCTCTCCCACTCCCGCTTTATCATTATTTCTCAACCACTTCTCTATTTATTCCTCTCCTACTCTCTCTATCCCTGTCACACTCCCGCTTTCTCTATTTATTTCTCTCCCACTCCCACTTTCTCTATTTATCCCTCTTCCACTCCCTCTTTCTCTATTTATCCCTCTTCCACTCCCGCTTTCTCTATTTATTTCTCTCCCACTCCCGCTTTCTATATTTATCCATCTCCTACTCTCTCTACCCCTGTCCCACTCCCGCTTTCTCTATTTATCCCTCTCCTACTCTTTCTACCCCTGTCCCACTCCCGCTTTTTCTATTTATCCCTCTCCCACACTCTATCACTTTCCTACTCTGTCTCTCCCACTTTCTTCTTTCCCTCCCACTCCCGCTCTATCCCTGCCCAACCCCCGCTCTCTCTATCGCTCACTCATTGCCGCTCTCTATCTCTCTCTCTTTTTCTCTCTTTCTCACACACACACACACACACTCCCTCTCCGACTCTCTCCCTCTTCCACACCCACTCTATTATCTCCTCTCCCTCTTCCTCCCCCACTCTCTCTCTATCCCTTTCACACTTCCACTCCGTCACTTTGTCTCCCACTCACACATTTCCTCCTGTCCCGCTCTCCCTATTCATCGTTTATCCCAATCTCTCTTTACCCCTCTCCCAGTCACGCTCTCTCTCTCTCTCTCTATCCATTTATCTTTCCCGCTTATTCCTCCCTCCTCCTCTCTTTCTCTCCTTTCTTCTTCCTCTCCCGCTCTCTCTATACCTCCTATTGTCCTTCCTCTCCCTCCTCTCTCCCTTTTCCACCTTGCCATTTCACATATATTTGTTCTTTACCCTGCCTCACCATTGTGTTTACTTTCAGTGTACTCGTCGCATTTGTGTCGGCCTGCGGGTGCCAGTTCGTGCTGTGATATTACCATGGAAGGCGACATATTTAGTTTCAGCAAACGCCAAATGGATCGTCTACTCGCCAACTATCTCATGTCAACGCTCCATTCGATGGGCAACGACAGTATCACACTGAATTGTGAGTGTTGATGATTCTAATATGCAACTAGCTTGCTATTAAGTGTTCTGTTTTGACTGGATTTCATATTTCGCTGATGAATTTCAACATTCAACTGGGCAATTCTCATACAGAATGCGAAATAGTAACATGAACTTGAAAGTGTAACTTCACAATTAAATATTGTATATTTAAAAAATTGACTGGCACAATTATCCTGTTTGATTGTCGTTCATTGCCAATTAAAATTCACTGGATTTCTTCTCCAACAATCAATAGTCTCCCGCGTGTTCTACCGCAGAGCTTCAAATCTTTATATTGAAATGTTACGAGTCACTCCCAGAAAAATTCTTGAATCGATTTGAGCAAATTTTCCGTAATAAAATGCACTTATTTACAACTGTCTTATGCTCTTTTCGATAATCCTGACGACAATATTGCTAAATTTGTTTAATATTAATTAGGTTATTGAGTGGAATCGACTGTTCATCCAGCACCAATAAGTACGTTTGCTGTTTTATCGTTGACAGTTCTTTTCTATTAGTTTGTTCATATTTTACGTTTTCCTGGTGAGTTGTAAATATTTTTTCAAGTATTTTATTCTGTGGAATTACTAGATATAAAATGGTTTGTTCCTTTTTCTAGAGGCGAGATCTGCATATTCCGGTTAAAGTTTCCTAGTTGACAACTATCGTAAAGCTTTTTTAATTACACCACTCGATGACACAGTCAGTACTCTGTGGGTTGTCAGATTTATTTCTTTATTTGGTGTTTGGTTTTGTTTTGGTTGAAACTGTTATGTTTTGGGGTGGGCGGGTGTGATGTTTAACTCAAACCCTGCGGAGCTCCTCGTATATGGCCTTCGGTGGAAGACAAGATGGAGAGAATAGGAAGTAATCAGGGGACTGCACACACACACACACTCTCTCTCTCTCTCTTGGTTATCCAACCACTTTCTCTTTTTCTCCCGGTACGTGTTAAACGCGTGATTTAGAGAGGAGGGAGAGAATTTCCTTCAATTGTCCCGTGTAACTTAAGTTTTTTTAAAGGAAAAATCATTGTTATTTCTACGTTTGTCCAAAAATTAGTAACAATAGATTTAATAAGTTACTTTTAGTTATTAAACTGAAGTTTTAAAGTTCCATATCATAGCTACTGAATTTGAAAATGTAAAATTTAACGTTTAAATTAGAATTTGAATGGAGAAATATGCCGAACTCTTTTACAAACTTATAGCTCTGTAGTTGTGTATTTATATCATGAAATGTTATGGTTATAACTATCAGTATGACATCGCTTCGGGAGTATTGCATTGTGCGAATTATTGATTGTAATATAGGTATTGTGTTGGTTCAGCCATTTGTAAAACGATTTCGATGAAATATTTGCTGCAAAGTGTCAATTTGTCTGCACAAACACATGGATTGGTCAACTTGAAAACGTAATGTGTAGAAAGAAGAATGTCGAGAATGTCTACTCCTGTTGTCCGCAAAAAATACAAAATACTCGGAATATGAAGCAATAGAGAGAGAGAGAGCTCTTGAAAAAATAATTGTCTCCGTTTGTGTTCGCTATCTCCTTCTAGAGCATCAATAGGAAAGAGAAATGATTTAGTTTCAATTGTTTTGTATTGCACATGAGATTTTTCTTGCAATTGTTTTGGTAAATTTAAAATTATTGCCCGCGCAGTAGTTGGTCAATATATTCACACAATTTTATGACTACTGAAAGAGGAAAACATTATCTAAAAGATAGCAGATGCGGCTTTTTATTGATCATTGAATTTAAATAGGGGGCTCCTCAAATTGATTGATTTTCCCATTACTTTACATTACGCGGGTATTAATCGTAAATATCTGCTAAAATACGTCTGATTTTCGAATAAAAAGTTGTCATTTATTCAACTCGTCGGTGTCTGCGTGTTTGCGCAAAGTTTATGCAACTTCGGTCCAGTAGTTTTGAAGGAGTATCGAAACGAACATAAATATATTAATATAGCTATATAATATAGCATATCAGCATTTATCAGACTGCATGGGATAAAAAACTGTAATGCTTCCATGGAAGTGATATTGATTTGGTTATATTCTGAGATAGCAAACGCATTTTGTATATTAGTGGCAAACATTCTTCCGATTCTTTCAGCGACCTGATAGCGAATCTGTCTGTTCATATATTTGTTGCCCCCTCCCCCCCCCACCTCTCTCTCCGCATTTAAGACTACTACAAGTCGGAGATGGAAAACGCGAAAGAGGGCCTGAACAAGATGTTCAGCTCCACCTACGGCTACAATTACAAGCAGAACCGCGAGTTCTTCTTCCAACTGTTCCGCGACCTCGAGGCCTACATGACTGGAAAGCGACAGAACATCACCCAACTGCTTGACTCCTTTTTCGACGAGCTGCGCCACCGGATTATCCGGATTATGGAGAACGCCAAGACTTCGGCTGACATGGCCCGAGTGAAGTGCATCTCGGAGAAGATCAAAGAGCACAACCCGTTCAACAATGTGGACAAGACAATAAAAAATCTCATCGTCCAGTCCTTTCCTCAGTCGAGAATGTTCGCCAACGCGCTCGCTCTAGGCCGGGAGGTGCTCGCCAATCTTGTCAATAAGGTGAGCAAATTAACGGTGTAGCTGATGGACTGGGTTTCCGGAAATGTTTTGGCGAGAAGCCGCATGCTCTGGTTCAATGGCTTCTTTACGTACGCTCCACATTATCGAGTCAACCACCTTCCTCAAACTCTGGGCAGTCTCCCACCCGCGACATATTTGCAAAACGACTTAGCACTTCCTTACTCCGGGAGATCGGGGCGCGGACGCGTCCCCTCGACCGGGAATTACAACAACAACAACGCGGAGTTGACTACTATGAGCAGAAAGTCCGGGTGAATGACTGGAGGTTTGCGGTGGAATACCGGATAAAAAACAAGATAGAATTTATTTTAGCAGTAGAAGCCGCCAGACCTGCATTAAACAGCAGAGCTGTACTAATATTTGGACAATGAGTCAGTCATCTGTTGTGGCTTTTATTCCCACCTGAAACGCATCATTATCGTCCTCTCTTTTCTGTGAGCGTTTCTGGAAGCTGTTGATCTCTCTCGATCACCTGTGTACTACTTGTGTGTTATAGTGTCATGTGTAACCGGGACACCTGATCTGGTTGACTGAAGTCTAGTAGAAATGCACACGTATAGTATACTTAGTTAATTAGACATACATATAACTGTGTTTCCAGTTGAGCGCTCGATAAGGGATCAATGCTTATAATTTTATGCTCAAAGGAGATACTGACAATGTGAAATTTATTTTGACACTGTAAACCTGATGCGCATCCAGTGGAGAATGTTGAATTGGATGACTCTAAAGATTGATCTCCATAAAATATTCGCAAAGATTTGTCCGTCGTGATTTAACCGTTTGGAATGCTCAGTCGATTGTATCGTTTGACAATTCAGATTGGTTTTAGTTGTTTCAGAGTGCCCTAATCTAATGGATAAATTGTCTGTTTCCTAAGTGAAGAAGATTGCGGCTTCGAGACTCGCCGTGAGTAATTATAATTCTTTATTAGTTGGACTACAATTTTCTTTCACCGTTATTATAAGTATTGAAAATTGATGCGGAAATATTTCTATTTTAGATAATTAGTATATATTTAGAGGCGTCCTCGTTTATTTTATTTTCAAGAATATTACACTACTCATAGTAATATACGTAGCATGTAGGAATGGTGAAATTTTTTAAACTTGGAATACATATAATTAAAGCAGGAGGAAGGTAAGGAGGGTACTTGAGCATACGGCTAATAGTCCACCATATAGACACTGTCCAGCCCTTCAATGATTGGACAAACATGTTGAAAAGATCTGGTTGTACCTATACCTACTTTGAGAGGTTACGATGAAGGGAACGGACAGTTGGTGACCTTATTTCACATGCAGTCAGTCGTCTGTTTCTTTCTCACCCAGATTTTCCAATGCCTACCGCACGCAGTCAGTAAGTTTCTAGCGTCTACGCAGTACCCGAGCGAGCGCCTCTGAGGTTCGCCATCCACCCCACACCTTCCTTCCCCCTCTCTTTCTCCCATTGCCGTTCGCGCACACACATCCAGACACAGTTTTTTGCACTGATCGCATTTCACTGCGATTCTTTCATCCTCGGCTTTGCTGTTCTACTCAGTTGGGGGGTTTGCGTCGAAGAAATGCCAGAGACCAGGGCTGAAGGAAATTTGTGCTAATGTCTCCTCCAACGAACTGAACTGTCTTCGTCCAAAGATAAAGGGGGGGAGCGTAAAGGAAACTTAATTCTCCCTTCCGTTGGCGCTTGTTTGTCCCGTACTACGCCGCCCTGACTTCTACTGTATGTGCTTTATCCCCATATATACTGAAAATACACGCGGGCTGCGGCTGCGTGCAGTTGAACAAGGAAGAGTGAGAAAACGGTAACTCAGTATAAAGCGCAGATGTCAGTATTTGGAGTTTTTTAGACGAAATTCGTCGATTACTGTAGTGTTTAGAGGGATTACGTCTTTTTCTTGAGATTGAAATCTGACGATACGAATGTTATTGACGTACTGGTACGGCCATGAAAAGACTCACGCCAGCTGATGGGACGCGAACGGGCACAGGCGCATGGGTTTAATGTGCACCTACAAATCCGTCCATGCAACGGCACGAGACGTGAGCATCCCTCAACTATTTCGTGGTGGATTGTTGCATCCCCCCAGGGCATTCATCACCCTCATCTGAGACGGCCTGTAATAGGCCACAGATAGAATGCTAATCCGCTACACGACAGCGGATTGCCTTCGGGTCTGGGAAGAAGAAGAAGCTTTCGTTGACTCATCGAACCAATTGATTTTGTCTTTGACGCTAAAAATAGCCCAATATATCAACGCATTCTAGTACATCTAAGTTCCATATCACTCATCTAAATGAAAGAAAGTCGATTACCTACAATTGGTAGAATGATGGACTTCAACTGAAGGGTGGGTAGTATAGAAAAATGATGTGTGGAAGGGAAAAGCCGTATGGTGGAACGATAAGAGTACCCAGGCCCTCTTGAAGAATGCGCTAGGGCAACGCGAGTCTTAGCATCCGAGCAACTCTGACCGGAGGTCAGCTGCAGAAAGACTCTTAAAACGGAACCTGTGGCACCCGAATGGATGAAAATTAGTCAAAACATAGCACACGCTGTGTCCATCCATTAAAAGGTGTGTATACCGAAAATTTCAGCTCTCTCCGATTACTGGTCGAGGAGGAGATAGCGAACACTTACAAGAGACAGACAGTTAATTAGTACAAGCTCTCCATTGTTTCACATTCCGATGATTTCGGTGTTAAAACGTATCAAAAACATTCTGTATAGGCAGTCCAGTGTCACCCAATACGACCTTATAAGCACAGGTACCAACGTAATTTTTTTTGTGCTGTATAAATTTTTTGATCGTAGTTTTACT
Organism: Nematoplana nigrocapitula; assembly: GCA_032274565.1. Lineage (NCBI taxonomy): Eukaryota > Metazoa > Platyhelminthes > Proseriata > Nematoplanidae > Nematoplana > Nematoplana nigrocapitula. The sequence continues at coordinate 8,778 of JAUYWV010055116.1, forward strand.
GCACTTGGTGGCTGGTTGGTGAGGTGATGTGGTTATTATTTTGACGCGTACACAGAGACACTTTTCTCGTAATTAGGTAATACGATATGGAAAATAGCTAACCAACGCCATGCCCTCATATACTGTATCTAGGACTTCAATCGAGACGCGCTTGGCACCACCGTACTGTGAATCCTGCCTCGTTGATCTTTGCGGAGCATATTTTCAAATATAGTGCAGCTTGCGACCGAATTGTTTGTGGTGCTGGTGCATAGCCCCGCCGCCTCCTTGTTTTCTTCCCTTTGATTTGATTCTCACGTTTTACTAGTACAGGCAGTGCCTACTATCTCGACAGTCTACTCTTACACAACTATAGAAAATAATTTTGAAAAGTACTGGAAGTTAGCTTTGTATGTCTACTATATACATTAATCACTTCCTAAACGTAAAACCGTATACAGTGTGGGCGTACTTTTCTCGCAGAATTGTTAAAAACTGCTCCAAAGTACATAGCCACAACGTATGAGAAAACGCGGGTGTTTTCTCGGTGTGTAATATTTTCTCGCAATTTGAGTTATGCACTCTTATTCCACATTACTGAACAGTCGAAGTCCAATTGAAGGCATATAGCAAGGGAATGCCTTAATTAAATCATCCTTATGGATAGCAGGCAACTGTGAATACGAGAAGAGAAGACGGCGCTATCGTCGGCCTTCTTCTTTGTGACTTCATTGGCAGCCCATATCCAACTTCAGACAGCAATCAGTCTGGGGAGATTGTAAATACATGGCGCGTTCAAATATGCAGCTACAATAGCGGAACCGCATTGACTTATTTGGTCAACTGTGTACAGTTCTCCATCCGATATCCCTTCCCGCCATTAAAAACACCAAATTTCCAACTGATATTGGTCGTTTGTGCAGAGTTCTTCCGATCCAATAATTATTTGTAGTTTGGCAAATGTGTGTGTATGCTATGCTCCGTCTCCCCATACTAACCATATCGCGTGCCCGTTTCTCTGTCTGTTGCTCGCCGTGATATTAATTACAATGGTGAAAAAATGAGGCAGTATGACCCCGATAGCGATCTGGCCATCCATCTATCCTGCCAGCAGGCTATCCCCGCCTCTTTGGTTGTTGCCAAATCACACATTTCCGTTCCTCCTTAGCTTGTTGGGCGAGCGCGCTCCGTCTGTTTGTCAGGCATCTCCTCCATGTGACAATCTGCGACAGAATAGAATCACGAACATGGTTTTCCGGTGTCAGATAACGAGCAGATTACCAGTTCTGATTAAAACGATGACGTCACGAATTGCTTTTCGCTTGAGCCAGATGAGCAAACAAGCATTGATTACCATTATGACGCCGCCAATTGCTCTTCGCTTGACCCAGATTAGCACATCCAGTACCTGCTCTCCGTAGTCTTTAAAACAACTGAACTCATCTCTCTGTCATTTTCCTGAAGTCTTTCTCTCCGCACCTGACTATCTGGACAGTTGTACAGACCGATGCGTCTCGGACGTGAACCGTGACTTCATTCCTTTCGATTAAATGTTTAATGACAACGGAATTTGAATATCAATACATAGCAACCACGCACAATCGGAAAGCTCTTTTCTGAAAGTTAACCTTCTTGTTTGACCGCTGTGTATTTTCGTGAAACAGGTTTATGATATCATTAAGTGGTGTATTTTTTATTTTTATATCAGTGTGTTTGTGTGCGTGTGTGTGAGAGAGAAAATGAGATTAAAGTATGTACATTTCAGTCGGTCATTTAAGATGCTAGATTTTCGTGCTAGTATGCTCTGCACAGAGTCGTCTGTAATGGGCCTACCGGCTTAGTTCACGGAAGTTTGACGTACAGATGATCTCTTCCAGATGCGACCTAGGCCTAGACGTGGTGGTCAGTGTCTCCTCAGTTCCACTTACTGCGTGTACCACCCAATGGGTACACAGACTATAGGAGAGGGGCTGTGTTGCGGAAGACGTACTCGTGTTATCTGATGGTGTTGATTATTACCGGACGGTTTTTCGATGGCTAGATGAATGGTTTGTTAGCGCAGTTCTACTGTACCTAGCGCTCCTCCTCCAAATGAAGTGTCTCGTTGCTTTGTTGTGCTGGCTCTGTCTAATGGCTGCGATCATCGCCCCGTAATTGCTCTAATTGTGGGTGTTAATGAAAGCAGTGTGTTGAGTGTCTATCTGGCTGTGTTGTATATAAGGAGACCAGTGCCCTGAATTTCTGCATTTCAACTGAAACGACAGATTGGTTTGCTGGGTATAAATTACTGTACGGTATTATAGTTATTGACAGTTGCATAGGTAAGCAACGGTTAAAACTCGTTGTTAGGTCTGCTAGGCCAATCCGATGATTGGATGAAAATGGTGGGAAAAGTCTGTGTATAGGCGACAATTTACCGTCCATACTTAATGAATGACACCCGCCTCTTCTTTAGGCACCCATATGCTTCCCATCGCTCTCCTGTCCTCACTCGCCCTCCAACTGTCTGTTTACGACTTTTTTGCTGAATAGGTGGATTTACAAATTTTTACCAGATTAGCCGAAATTTAAACTTTGCGGAGTATTGCTTATTTCGCATAGAGCTTTTTTTTCAAAACCCTTTTTGTCGACATCTTCTATTTTTTACTTTGACTTTATTTCAAGTTTGAGGGTAAAAATAAGGAATTTCTCAGCCGAGAAAAAATCCTTAAGCGGCCCCATTATTGATCTTCTCGAATGTCTTCGACTGCTTTAACTTTTCAGTCTTGGTACCTGTAGACTGTTTGGTTGTTATACGCCGTCACTTTTCTCTTCCTTATCTGACACTTTTTAACAACTTCACAGATTCCCGTCAGGGCAAGTCTCGGAACTGTATTATAGTTATAGTAAAGCGGACTTCTTCTGACATTCAGTTTCCTTATTATATCATCGCTATTACCCCTCTTCAAGTACTAATAAGTTTGTTCTTCTGGTATACTGTTTATGACGTCCATACAGGAGAACATTACTTTTTCAGCCACTTGAAATGTGGCTGGTTATGACCAACGAAGAATGTACTGTAGTTTAGCTCAGTAAACTGTGTTAAACACATGGCCATTTGTCTTTTTGTTTGTTGCATTTTGCCTGCATAATTTTGGTCAAGAGGCTCTTTTTGTGCGCACGTTATTTTTCAACCGGCGTAGGCGCTACACTTTTCTGTAATTGCGCGCGCGTGTTTCTCCTGCGAATCGATTGAAACTAAGTGTTGCTTATATATGCTATCATTCTGACCTCATTCAATAGACCGACGACGCTCAGCGTATTGGATTTTGACCTGTATTTTTTATGGTCTATACGTATTTGTTACGAGCTTATACTCTCTTCTCTAACTTACAGTATAATGTAGACATAAGTATCGTAATAAACTCGCAAATCAGCGCATTTTCAAACTTCTAAAAGCAGTTGTGACAAAGTTTTACGCCAAATTTGGATATCTTGCCCATTCAGGCTTTGTGTCAGTTATTTAATGATGGATTATATCATAGTTGTCTTCCGCAACACTTATGTTGATCCCCACTTTCTGTTGGTCGAGATTCGTTGCCTCGCCTGCTATCTTGACCGCTCGTTCGTTACTACTAATGCCGCAGTGGCTGGTTCCACAGGATTATATGGATACTGTTGTCTTTAGCCAGTCAAGCAAGGTTGCCCAGGTGTTGGTTGGTTGAATTTACCCGACCCCTTCCGGAGGATGGGGGGGGGGGGTGGCAGTGCGCGGGCGCCGAGGCCCAGCAACCAGGCAACTCCTCACGGCCGTCTCCAAAGGTCGATGAGGCCCACCGTCTCACCAAAGATGGCAAAGCGGAGAGCCAAAGAAGTGGGGTAAGAAAGGAGCAGATGAGAAAGGCCCTGCTGGCCTCCGCAGGAAGCACAAGAGGGTGAATCGGATTAACCGATCCGGTGGAAGTAAGCGGCAAGGAGGGTGGAGTGCCCGTTGCAGCGAAGGCGCGAAAGTTTAGTAACGGGAAGAACGGGGAAGGAGAAGCTCACCCGAATAAGTATTTGGAATCTCGTGATCTATAGAAGTTTGTTGCGAAGAGTAGACCACCAGGAGGAAAGAAAAGAGTGGTTGATGAAAGAGGGGGAGGCAGAGTAAGAGATTGGATCTTTGAAAGGAGAGGAGGCGACGGTCTTGGCTAAGGAGTCGACCCTGTCATTGCCCCGAAGGGATGAGTGCCCCGGAATCCATTGAAGGTTTACTGTTACACTCATGCCTTCGAGGCGTTTGAGAGAGGACCAGATGGAGTGGAGGTTGGAAGTGAGAAGAAAGGACGGTCCCGAGTTCAGAAGGGATATGGAGGAAAGAAAGTCCGAGAAAACTCTGATGGAGGTGAACCAGCAGATGTCTCTGTGCCCAACCGCCCAGATCAGGTCCGCGCGGATGGCTAAAATCTCCGCGATGAAGCTGAAGCCAGATGTTGTTCGCTCTCTCGTCCGTTTCTGTGGGTGATCCCTCCCGCACGGTCATGATAGTTGACGAAGTCCGTAGGGTTCTCACATTTCTGTCCGGTGGGTCAATAGGGGCGGCCTTCACTACTTGAAGGGCTCGTTCAAGCGTTTTTAGCTCCGCCTTGAAACGGCAAGTGCAAGGAGTGGTTTGTGAACATTGACGGTGGAAAGATTCTGAACACCACAGGACTGGCAATAAAGGAAGAATGCAACATCCAACAATTAAAGGAGCAACCGCTCATCGTTAACGAGAGAAGGACCCTGTCGAGCAGGGAGGGCCGAGGAGGACCCGTTCTGCAGGACGTATGGAAAAAAGGAGACGTTGTAACACTTGACTTTCTGTGCCTCTGCCCTAAATGAGACAGCGTAAGAGACCTGTTATGTGGACACACTGTCGACGACTCAACGGCGTTCAATGAAGACAGCGGGATTTTTAGGAGGGTGGTTCGGTGGGAACAAACATTGGACGGGACCACTCAGACCCCGCGTACATCTCCGAAGACAGAGGACGAAGGCATGGTGTGAAGAAGAAGAAGAAGAAGTGATTCCAAATTGAGCGTGGGTCCCTCGAAAACTTGTGTTCCCAAATTGAGAAACATTGCACGAATTTATTATCATTTTCAGTAACATTGCAGGGTCCATCCTCGCAGAGGGGGTGAGAATGTCATTCAATGAGGAAACTTTCCAGGTAGGATGTACTACCCGTCATGAGTATAAGCAACCCCGGTAGTCTATGGACATTTTTGCATATTGTAGATATATCGTGTAGTGTTGGGTAGTGGAATAAGTGTGAGACATGGCTCGATTTGTTTTGCAGACTCACCTCACCTCGGATTGTATTCGCGTCAACATGGTGATGAAATACTGCCACCTCTGTTCTGGCTTGGTGCGGGCGAAGCCTTGCCTGGGCTATTGCACCAATGTGATGAACGGATGTCTGGAAGAGTACGGCCATCTGGGTGACACGTGGAAGAAATTTATCGGTGAGTTGGGGAAATACTGTTCTTCTGGGCATTGACATGAGTAGCCTAGATAGAGGCGACTTTGATAGCCTCCGGTTGTGACTCTCGCTGTGTTTTTACCGTCAAATTTTGATTATACGTAGTTTGACCGGAAAATCAAAATCAGCACTGATAGCAAAGTGGATCGATTAATTATATTCTGGAAGCGGAGGAGAGATATCGATGGTGGTTTAGAAAGATGAAAAGGGATTGATCAGCTGGAGAATGCTGGACTGCATTTAATGGCGGTGTGATGGATACATCTTGATAAGATATGGGGATCCACATTCGTAAATTGAGATTCCTTCTCCAACTTACTGCATTGCGTGCCTGACTACGTGAAGTCTACATAAATGCCTACAATGATGTTCCGGCGTTCCCTATTACGGGGTAAGGTTGATTATAGACGAACCCATATCGATTGGGAGCCACACGCTAGAAGACTTTTCGCTGTATAAGTATGCCAGATGTTATCCTACTGTTGTGATTCCCGGTCGAGGGGTCTCGTCAGCGCCCCAACATCCCGAGAGGAGAAAGAAGAGGGAAAGAGAGTGAGTGAAAATGAATAAAGTGTGTGTGAAAGGGAGAGAGTGAGAGAAACAGAGAGAAGTATGAGAGAAGACCCAGAGAAAATGAGAAAGAAAGAGAGAGAAAAGAGATTGTGAAAGAGAGAGAGAGAAGCGAGTGAGAAAAATGAATAAAGTGTGTGTGAGAGGGAGAGTGAAAGAAAAAGAGAAAAGAGAGTGATAAAGAAAAGAGTTTGAAAGAGAGAAAAAGAGTGAAAGAAAAATTGAAACGTTAGTGAAAGAAAGAGAAAAATAAATATGTGAAAATGCGAGAGAATAAAGAATGAGGGAGATAATTAAAGGGAGAGAGAGAGAAAAAAATAAAAGAGAAATTATAGGAGATCTCAGGTAACGCCGCACTTTGGCAGCCGGAGCAGGACACCTCGCCTCGAGAAGGCGGCTGTATGGGTGAAGGTGTCGTCTTATGTCTGGTGGTGGATGTATAACAGGATAGAATGGATGGGGATGTATACACATTGTAGTGTAATTTTCGAAATTGTACATATAGAGATAGTACTTTATTTAAGCTCCGCTTTGCTATCTCACGCTTTTACACTGTCGCCTTTCCCACTGTCTTTCATTACGTAGAAGACCGAAAATGTGGACGAGTTTGGGGTTGGTTTGAGTGAGGAAAGAGCTAAAAACAGCCAGTGATGAACTTTAGCTCTGTAGTTTGTTGGTGGACGACTAGTGACTGGAGGAGTAGGGAAAGAAGGCGAGAAGTCTGCCGGTCGCGACCAACTGATTGACATTCTCTCCTTCAAGTCTCTTTCTATGCAGTGTGCGTGTGTATGTATGACTATGTATGTAGGAACTACACGCGGGAACGTCCATCAAATTGAATTAGGGAGTTCTTCCCTCCCTCGACAGACAGTTGTGTGTATCAGCTGCTTGATGTTTGCCCGGCGAGTAGGGATTTGCAAGTACGGAAGGAGAAGAAGAGGCGGAGGAACCCCGGAATAGGAAGAGACGAATCACGTATAGGTCTCATTCGTCGTCCGCTGCGCGCGCGCACAGGTTTTGTTGGTGCGCACAGACTACTCTGCACCTCCGACCGGTCTGCTGACTGAATAAACCGACGGCATGACCTCATTGACAAATATTGTTACCGTCTTCTGGAGAACTCTAGGAGAGGAGAAGCGGTGTGGTACGGGAGGTTATGGATTGGCTTATGCTTTGCGATCTGTTTGAGCGTAAGTAGTAATGATTTGTACCTCCCGAGGCCACCCCCTATAGTTAGCCG
>JAUYWV010055227.1:3144-16044 GCA_032274565.1 Nematoplana nigrocapitula
CCGCGTGGACAGCAGTAGAGCTCACCTCCACTTCACGAATTCCCTTCTTCACACCACCTTTCTTCGTCCACACTAAACCATCCTCCTCCACATCACTCTCATCATCGCACTGGACACCGCGCGTTACCAAACTTTCGCTGCCAACCACCAGCATCTCCTCAAACTGCTCCACTACGCCCGAAGACTCTTCATCATACACCCATTCCATATGGACACTACTACCAATCACCGGAGTCTCACAGGTCATTTGCAACCACGCATCTTTCTCCTCAAACTCCACAAAACTGCTCGTCGCGCACACCTTGTCTTCCATTGGCGTCAACGCTTCGCTCTGAACGAAATCCTCTCCGAAGTTTTCCTCCGAGAAACAACTAGTCGTAATCACCACAGACTCCTCCGCGCAACATTGACCGCCAAAATCACACATCTCATAAACCACATGCGAACAGTCTTCTTCCACAGACTTCGACACCTCTTCCATCTGTTGCCCAAAATCGATCGACTTTCTCACTTCGCGACCAGCCTCTAGACGACCTTCTCTCACTTCACTTATCGTCTCATCTTCAAACTCCATCTCCTCGGTCATTACTCCACAATCCTCGCACTCCAATTCATGCCAGATTCCACAGCTCGACACAACACTCGCCGCCTTGCGATGTAGCGCTAACACACTTTCTTTCGTAAACAAGCCATCCATTTCCTCACCTTCCACCTCCACCACTTCATCTCCACCAATCTCATGCCAGCTACTGCTCACAGTCAGGCTACACTCCCAAGCGAATTGGACACTGCTTTCTACAAATTCGACACTCATTTCACTACCTGTGAAATCAACTGGCCTTTCAACCGCAAACTGGACGCACGCATCCGCCTCTTTGTATTCCGCGTGGACAGCAGTAGAGCTCACCTCCACTTCACGAATTCCCTTCTTCACACCACCTTTCTTCGTCCACACTAAATCATCCTCCTCCACATCACTCTCATCATCGCACTGCACACCGCGCGTTACCAAACTTCCGCTGCCAACCACTAACATCTCCTCGAACTGCTCCACTACGCCCGAAGACTCTTCATCATACACCCATTCCATATGGACACTACTGCCAATCACTGTTAAGTCTTTCTTTTCTGAAGACGTCCAGATTATATTTTCACTGGTCATAGGCATTGTTTGCGGATCAGCTATTAGTGATGAACTGCGTGTCTGTAGTTGTTTATGTTTTACATCACATATGGTTTCTGTTGAAACATTTTGATCTTCAAATATTTGCTGTTTTTTCATCTCTTTCTGATCTTTCTTCGTCATGATTGTCATTTCTAGGTCACTCTCTACACATACATTGGCAAACGTTTTTGAGGTGTACACCTGTGTGTCTGTGATAAAACATTTGGAAGTATGTTGCATGCTTGAATCCGTAAAGATTCTTTGGTAGTATGAATCATTTGATATGGTGGCGATTATCTCTTCGTTTCGGGTTATTGTATAATCTGTGCATTCAACTGAAGTATCATTGAGTGTCGATTCATTGTAGATCGTCTGCAGTTTGACGTCATTTAACACGAATTCCGAGAATATTTCAGAATCAACTGTTTCCTTCCCATATTTATAGTCCATTACTATGTCGCAACACTCTATACTTTGGCTTCGTGGAGATACTCTGGAGTAAATGGTTTCAGTAGAACGATTAGTATCCGACATTCCTTTTGTGAATTCAAAGTGATTTTGTGAGGTTTCAGTTGTTCTAAAAAAATTAGTAGACCTGGTGAGACTGTCGACACCGGTATCCACAGACTCCCATGAATGATACGTTTCTGTGTCCGTCCATAATATTGCCGTACAAATTTCTGATGCTATACTGCTGTATTCCACTTGATAATACGACTGCGATGTTTGCACCCGGGTGTTTATTAGCGTGACATCTGCGTCTTGATAGGTTGTGTCACGGATATAACTAAAGTCGTCAGAGACGTCAGCGCTCGAAATTTGGAAGGATTTGTCCTGAACTTTCGTGTCTTGGGGAGACATACCGAAATCACGGGATTCATCTTTGAAATGAAATTGGTTAGCTACATCGGGACTGCCAGGGACTGCTTTCACTGTGGTATTCTCCAATGGCAACCCTTTCAAAACGTCGGAAGAGTGATGCGCATTATCGAACACTATTCGACAATCGCCACTTATTGTAAATGATAGTTCACTGTCCTCGGTTTGACAACTGACAGTCTGACATAGAAGTGATTTTGTTTCTATGTCGACAATTTTGGTTTGGCATTCTTCCATCATGCTGATGTCCTGATCAGAAATATCTAGAATGCGTTTCTCCGAGGCATCCATGAAACTCGACGCCTGAAAGATGGCCACGGAAGCAGACACTTGGCAATCACGAGTATGCATTCCAGAGTGAAAATCCATGGCCACTTCAGAATATTGAGCGATGTCATCATCTTTCTCCAATTGACTGATTACCCTTTCCGTTCTGTCTTCAATGCACACTTCTTTTGTAAATTCGAAATAGTGATGAGCGTCTTCACATAGCATTTCTTTCCTTTCCCATGCACCAAATTGAGCTGCAGCAACTTTCTTCGTTGTAGCCAAATCTAAGATTTCATATTCATAGTCCTCTATGCATTCAATATAAACATCATTGGATTCCCAGCTGAAGAAAACTTCGGAATCAATCAGTGAATGTGGGATACAGCTCTGTGAACCAAACGATCTCGACTCTACTTCGAAAGAAGATTGCGACGTCACCAACTGCGGGTCATTGCTTTTCTCAAATGCGAGTGAAACATCATCAGCATCCCAAATTGTCGAACTGCTGGTATCACTAAAATCGTCCTCTTGGATGTAGTCAAGGGATATTTGGAGTGACTTGTCCTTGCTGCAATATTCGACAAACACTTGACAGTCACAAGTTTGCCTTCCGGAGTGAAAATCCATGGCCACTTCAGAATGTTGAGCGAAGTTATCATCTTTCTCCAATTGACTGATTGCTCTTTCCGTTCTGTCTTCAATGCGCACTTCTTTTGTATATTCGAAATAGTGATGGGCGTCTAAACATAGCATTTCTTCCCATTCCGGAGCACCAAATTGAGATGCTGTCACTTTCCACGTAGAATCAATGTCATCTTCCTGAAAACACTCAATGGTAACATCACTAGATTTACTTGTCAAAGTTACCATTTCGTCTGCATATGTAACTGTCGATTTCGACAACGAAGTGGAATCTTGGAAAGTTAAACAATGGCTTAAGTTACGTAATTTCATTTTGTAATCATGTACTTCCTCCAATAGTTTCCCAATATCTGAATTACCAAGATTTGTTGTGAAATCGTCGTAACAAGCGTCACCAAATTCAAGTAAAAATTTAAACTCATCCCCTGGCTGTTCGGTAGTGACTACGTCGGTTGTTGAATTCAGTAAATTGGTATAGCATGAATCAACAAACTCATCGAACATCTCCCCAATGTTCAAATTGGCATTTTCCGCAGCATCTGTTCCCCGATCAAAGCTCTGCAGATTACCGAATTGCTCGGAGCAAGCGTCACAAAATATCTCAAATGAACGCTCAACCCTAGACTCACTGTCCGTTAGCATTTCGTCTATATATGAACAATGGTCACTAAACCGATTGGCTGCTGTCTCGACAAAACTATCGAAAAACAGACCTTTTCTTGTCCTCACGTCAGTCGTTGAATCTGAAATGTGATCAACCAGACGTGAAATAGTCGTGTCAATTGCCCTTTCGGTTGTTTGACTCTGCGAATATATATGGGTTGAACAGATTTTGAAATCCGCACTGCAATCCAAGTGAATATCGACCATTTGTAACTGGGTACTATTATCAGCATCTCGCAGATCCCTTTGAAAAACGAACTGAACTGATTCATCGACTGTTGCCACCACTTCAGATACTATATGACTCTCACTGAGATCAATCTGTTCAGGCTGTGTAGCCGAACTGAAAGCAAGAATATCATACGCGCCGTCTGTTTCCAGAACTGGTTTATCTTCCTTGTACTGAACAAAGGCATTGGACTCTTCCAAGACTAAACACGAATCGGATTCTCTGATGGGAATTTGCAATTCACACTGGACGCCTTTCTTCAATACCTTCTTGACTTCAGATTTTTGGATTCCGGTATTTTTCGTTCTCTTCTGATAGCAGACATCTATATCCACCACCTCGACAGTGAGTACGCTCTGAATGCATGCGTCTTCGGTTGTGATCAGCTGAGTTTGAGTATAGGCATTCTGCTTCGACTGTGCAAATACCAATTTCTTGTGCTTAACTTCGACAATCATATCCTTCACCGGGGTAGACTGGGTGACTGTTTTCACATGTCGATGGCTTACCGTGTACACTGGATCTGCATCCACAATTTCAGATACCATATCTGTTTTCAATTCTTTGTCCACCATAACAACACTGTCTGTCATGCAGAACGCGTGAGAAAAGGTGGGGTTCACTATGATTTCCTTTTCCGGTTCTACCATTGTTTCCATCATTTGCGGCGGATGCACTCCAGCTGTTCTAGTCTTGAGAAGCCAGTAATTGCATTCGTCCGTGATGGGAGATGTGAAGTGACAATTTATCCCAGAATTCCTGAAGAAAAGACTACTGGAGCAACACGAGTCCTTCATAGACTTCTGGGATATGTATTGCACACTGGCATCATTCGATATGGGTGCATGACTTACTTGCGCATCTCTTTTAAACAATGGTGGTGGCGATTGTTGAGTGCTGACTGAATGCAAAGCAACTGAGCAATCACTAGCAATATTTCGCGTCAGAGGTCTGGATTGCTGACTTTTGTCCGAATGTTGTCTCTGAATACTTATACTCGCATCCGTTATTCGCACTTTGGGGCTAAACTGACTAGAAGCGTGAGTTCTTTTCAACATATCACTGGTAGAGGAGATAGTGTGCGTTTCCACAATTCTTGGCACCTTAGTGAACGTGTGCTGTGTGACAGCGTGTGTCTGGCGCGGACTGACAGACACGGCAAAGTCCTGCTGTTTCTGTTCTGCAAATGTCCCAACTGACACCACCGAAGACTTGCCGCCTATCTCTCCGGAGAATTCAGTACTTCTCTCCAAATAGCGCTGGGAAAGACCAACGCCTTTGTTGTGCAGAGTGAGGTGAAAGTCTGATCCCGAATCACGCCATTGTTGACGCCTAGCTTCCACAAATTGAATGGCAATGTTGCTAGTGGATGAGATGAAGAAAGTGCCATTGTCGGTCAAATGTGTGGCTGTAGACAATTGAACAGCCCTACTTTTGCACGCAGTGGAAAATGCAGTCTCACTGTCGACTAGAGGTATGTCGACACTCGACTGGATACGAAGGTCACTGGTTTGGGTAATGGAACAGGTTTCACTGTTCGTTATGGGAAAAGGTCCGTGCTGTGTAGCTGATGATTCAAATTTTTGATCCGTTCCAACCACTTTTGACTGGGTAAATGCGAGTGGTTGGCACTGGGCAGACCTATCCTTGGAAGATTTGTAAATGGAAATGCTAGCATCTGAGATTGGGACTGGTTTACTCTGAACAGCCGCATTCTTTACTCCTTGTTGCTGAACAACTTCGGTATTCATTTCAGTCGATCTGAAAGTTTTAGTCTTTTCCTGCAACTCCTCGTAGAATTGAATAGCGATAGATTTGTTGAATTTCGTCATACTACAATTCCAATTATCAACAATACTTCTCGAGACATGCACACTAGTCTCTTGATCTTGACATGAAGTGATTACAAAAGATCCCAATTCTTTCATTGCCCTCACGAAAGTATATTGGATCCCGCTATTTTTCGATCCAGTGGCAGTACTGCCGACTGCGGTCTCCCTGAGTCTCTTGGGATCCACTTGTTGGGCTTGGTGGATAGAATTCACGCTGTTAAAAGTGAGCAAATCTCTCATATCACTCACCAAACTCAGCTGAACAGTGCTGTTCTTGGTATCCAGGGCAAAGGATGTATTTCTATCAGTGAGTTTTACTTCTTCCTTGTACTGAACGGGAATATTGCGTGTCCTCACTTCGGACATAGCAAAAGAATTATGAACAGGATACGCTGAGGTGTACTGCTGGATAGAGTGATTGAAATCTGGTACATAGGATGAACCTTCATCAGTCAGAGACAACGACTCTCCCGAATAGGCACCCATTTCCGAGATTCTACACGACGTATTTTGACCTTCTTCTCTGAACGTCAATTGAAAATCCATTTCAACATCACGCACAATTGGACGACAATCTTCCGTCTGCGTCGAGACCCTACTTGTATTTAGATCTGGACACGACATTATCCCTCGACTTCTGTACAACGAGCTGTAGGATGTGTCGACATCGACCAGAGCTCGTTCCACAAAGCAATCCAGTCCCTTATCCGTGCACCTGATATCGGAACAGCTTCCCGTTTCTTCCAGCACGGATATGGCCACTGTTTCGGTGGACCTTTCCGAGTTTGATACGGCTGCGGACTGCACACCTATTTGGCGGTTGAACGTCGCACTGCTTAAAACGGACGTATATTTGTCTTTCCGTGATATCTCATAAATCAAATTGACATCCACCAAAGCCTTCTCTGGTTTGTGCAGTACACCAACGTCGGTACAGGTCTCTGTCTCGTGTGCAGCCAACGAATCAATCACGACAGGGAGATCAGCTGCATGTTGCACCGAAGACATTTTCACAGGAACGACACAGTCAACGCCAACTGAGGCAAAGCACTTCTTGTCATATGCAAAAGACGTACCGACAGAAGTTATAGGGACATCAGGCATCCACAGGAGAGATTGTTCCGCAACCTGCGGTGTCTTATGAGATTCGAAGTCGACCGTGACTATTTCCAATTGGCTCGTGCAATCGATTACATCACTGATCCATTCTTTCTGCACTGTTGTATCGGCGGTGTCTATACAATATATATGGGTCGCATCAGTAACCACACTGAACGGCTGTTGGTACATTATTCCTTTGTTTTTCACTTGTACATCTGCACATAAGTTGGCATCAATAATTTCTCTTACTGTATCTTGTTGCAAACCGGCATCGTTGGTCCGGTACTCTACAGAGGTACTCGCATTTTGAGATAGAACTTGGTAATCCTGTTGAACATATTTGTCACTCTGTGATTGGCCATGGTTAATGCCCACGTTTGCTGTGGTTCGTTGCTGTGTAACTTGGCAACCAACACCGTAGGTGGGCTTTTCAAAAAAGCAGTCGTTGTCGATAATTCTTACTATTGAATCAAACTGGAGCAGCGCATCACAATGGGTAAGAATTATCTGAGTGGACGAATCTGTGGTAGTGCTCTCAGCTGAATCTGGCAGCTCTGCATTAAGACGAACCGCTTTCTGAGTTTCGATTATTTCTTCCTCGTACATCTCCTTATCCTCGTAGTAGACCTCAACATCCTTTAAGTTTAATATCTTCGGAACTCCCGTTGACGCATTTGAGGTGGTTCTATATACGCAAACATTGGCATCACGTAGTGCATAAATATGATCGTACTGAAGTGAACTATCGACGCTAAGGCACTGTATAAAATGTGCGGAGTCCACTACTTTAAATGGGGCTTCGCTCTCCAACCAAACATTCGCATATCTCTGCTCAGTGTTGGCGGACTTCTCATTAACTTGAACTTCAGCTGAACTAAACTGTATGGAAACATTTGTAGATGATTTCTGTACCTCTTCGTAAAAGGAGAGCGTTTTTAGCAGTGGAACAGAATCGGGCCATTTCTGAGACATGGCATCGGTGAATCTTCTTTCGAAATATGAATCTTTTTCAGTCAGATACGCTACAGTCTGACAATGTGTTCCCTGTCGCAAAGTTTCTTGACAAGTCTCCGAATTTCGCACAACAAGTTTGTCACACTGCTGCTTGACACTGCTATATGTTATGCAACTGCTACTTTGGGACCAGGTAATCGGAATGGCACACTGCGTTTCGGATGAGGAACATTTCTGAACTGTGATATCAGCAGAGCTATCTTCAAAATGAGACGCTTCGTCAGAGAAATGAACTGACGTTTGACAGCAGGTTTCCAGTCTCACGATTGCTTCACAAGTCTCAGAATTACGTATGACAGGCCTGTCACACTGTTGTTTAACGCTGTTGCATGAAATGCTACTTTCGCTTTGGGAAGAAACCATCAACACATCAGACTGGGTTGCAAAGCTAGTGGTTACGACTAGAGATTGGGATTCCTGACTGCGAGTTGGAACGCGCAGCATCACGCCAGTGGCAGTTTCAATGAAAGTCGTTTCGAAAGACGAAGGCGAATCTTGAAGAGAGTATAGTGCCAGTGATTGCGATTCTTGACTGTAAGTTGGAACGCTTAACGAGGACACGTCGGTAGAAGTTTCAATGGACGTCGTTTCGAAAGCTGACAGCGAATCTTGAGAGCACGGGGTAAGCGATTGAGTTTTCTTACTGTAAGTTGGAACGCGTAACAAGACGTCGGTAGCAGCTTCAATGAACGTCGTTTCGAAAGCTGACAGCGAATCTTGAGAGTACGGGGAAGGCGATTGAGTTTTCCTACTGTAAGTTGGAACGCGTAACGAGACGTCGGTAGCAGTTTCAATGAACGTCGTTTCGAAAGACGACAGTAAATCTTGATAGCACGGGACAAGCGATTGAGTTTCCTGACTGCAAGTTGGAACGCGTAACGAGACGTCGGTAGCAGTTTCAATGAACGTCGTTTCGAAAGCTGACACCGAATCTTGATAGCACGGGGTAATCGATTGAGTTTCCTGACTGCATGTTGGAACGCGTAACAAGACATCGGTAGCAGTTTCAATGAATGTCGTTTCGAAAGCTGACAGCGAATCTTGATAGCACGGGGTAAGCGATTGAGTTTCCCGATTGCATGTTGGAACGCGCAGCGTCACGTCAGTGGCAGTTGCAAAGAATGTCATTTCGAAAGACGACAGTGAATCTTGATAGCACGGGGTAAGCGATTGAGTTTCCTGACTGCATGTTGTAACGCGTAACAAGACGTCGGTAGCAGTTTCAATGAACGTCGTTTCGAAAGCTGATTGTGAATTCTGAATGGCTTTTATAGTCAAGTCAACCTCGCAACTCGTATCGCAAGTAGTCTTGGTGAATTCATTGGCCGAAAAGGTTATTGGGTAAGTATAACAACTGTTACAGATCGTCATAGATCCCAACTTTCGCTGCCACTGGGCGAACAGAGCAACTTCCTCCGAGTCTGTTTGGACTTCGGCACATACTGTCTTGACTGAACTCATTTCAATGGACGTCATACAGAGATTCGTCGAAATTTCTCCTTCTTCACTTTTCTCGCGGCGGCCAATTTCCCACAGATTTCTTGACCGGCATCTCTTGGGTTTTTCGGATTGGACGAAAATGTTGCCCTCTCGAGACACGTCCAAACAGCTGACGTGAAAATGACTCGTAACAGTCTGCAAAAGATCAATTTTGAACAAAGATGAAATGCAAGGAATAATCGTACGACATCAATCAAATTACACAACCTACATCTTTCTTATTTTTTTCTTCCGTTCTTTTCACATCACACCAAACAGATATTTCCGAAACCAATGTGTCAATATCTTTCATTTCTAGTTCCTGAACAGACCTGTAAAGTAACAATGTGAATAGTAAGCATTATTTGCGTGAATTATAAATTAAATAAACAATAATATCTAAGAAAGGACAGCAAGAACCATCTAAATGACACTTCCAAAGATTTAATGAAACTAAATTACGACAAAAAACGTAACTTGAAAATATAATATAAGTCATCTTTTGGGAAAGACCAGAGCAGTGTAGCAGATAGAAGTGAGGTAAGCTTTGAAAATACTAGAAAATCTATATAAATCTATTTATATATACAATATATATTTGAAAATTGAGTGAAATCAACAGCTGAATATAGTGTAGTAACAATTGGAATAGTAGTAGTGTCTTTAGAAGGCGATGAGGACGTTAGAAGAATGAATTGTGTCGATCGTTGGAGATGTTCACCTAGCATGAAAACTCACAGATTAAGGATACAGAATTTCCCGTGTATTTATGCAGTAGAAGCAGAAACAAAGACTTACAATAGCAAAGATGTCGGAGTCGATAAACCTTGTACAGATAAAAAATTAAAATCTATCCTGCAGATGTCATCAAAAGTCTTTTTTTGGAAACTTGGAACATACTGTATACATATCATGCAAAATGCAGCTTATGCCTAATTGTGTACAGTATCCATGTCTATTTATCAACGAATAATCAATTAATAAAATTTTATTTTACCTCAGTTGATCAATGGACTTCATAACAGAGAAGGTCTCATCTTGCGTGTCATATAGTTCTCTGGAGAAGTCGTCATCCAATCGTGCTTGTTGATTGTAGGACTTCAGAAAACGAAGACCATCCTGCAGTTTCGTGACCAGAACTTGAATAAGAACAATGTCGGAATTTTTCACGCCGATTTTTGAACTACCTATATAAAAGAAAAGGAAACACATATACAAAAAATAAAATATATATAAAGATTATTGAGCATACTGCCCATACTTATTCTACAGTATATGACCCTAAGGCACATTATGATATGTTGTCTGAAAATACAGATATTTAGGACTCACCGATTAAAGTTTTGTTTTATTGTAATTATTATCAGATTTCAGTAGCTAGATTACAACTTTGCGCGCTTTTCCGACTGCAAATTTGTCAGTTTTGTTTTAAATCAATTTTATGAAGCAAATCATTTTCAATGCAGAGAAGTGCCAAGACGTTGTTGGCCCATGGTTGGTCGTTTAATATCTTTAATTTTTTTAGTTGCAAAATATGACATCACGGACCACACAAGTAACTCTTTCAAAATCGGAGCAGTACTCACATAAAATCATTAAAATTCAATGCAACAAAAGGGCAATATGATTGTGAAAAGATAAGCAATAAATATCACATTGCAAGGAAGGAAGAAATTTGGATAAACAGTGGAATTAACAACATTACCTACCCAACACACTTGGTTGATCTTACAAGTCATTGTTTACTTCTGACTATAATGAACAACATCCAAGTCTAGTTAACAAAATTGTGATATCCCCTATGGATGGAGAAGGGCGATGGTTGTTCAACTGATTTCCATAGCAGCCTGCGGCAATGACCGATTGATCCTCTAATGATTCCGGTGTGGATGCGTTTACTGTAGCTTGAGTTGCAAGCAAGGGTATACTTTTATTTGAACAGACTGCATAGTGAGACTTACCATGCGATTTCGTCACGTGACTTTTTATTGCCGGCATTAGCGACAAGAGTTGCGCAGACCGCACCTCGTTTAATACGGGCAAAATGTTTGTGTCGATGTCATCAATTAGTTTCAAGAAAATCTTCTGCGTCTCAATGTCCACCTTCTACAAATAAAGAATGTAGACCAAGAGGGGTGATATAACCAAAACTGTAAAGGTAAAATTATGTTTTTACTTTTATTACCGTTTTTAGCTTCAGTACCACGGAAAGATATTGTGACAGAAACTCAGTAGACCACGTTAGAAGGTATTCAATGGTGGAATTCCAAATTGTCAGCATTTTCTCTCGAAGACTAAAAGAAAATATAAATATGAATTAATTAAATCATTATAACATAGCTTTCGTTTTAATAATAAGAAACTAACCTATCCTAATCATCATCAAGTCCATGTTCGCATCGGTCTTCCTTAGTGTCGTTTACTATCACAAACTGCTTGCACAAGGGTCTTCGTCATTGCATCACACCTCATCTGGTGTCCTTTTGGTCTTACACCATCAGAAGCTGCTATAACCTTTTCCCCAAACACAATCTTTCTGCCCATGATATCCCCAGCATTTCATTCCAAAAGCATCCACACTCTTCCAGATCTTATCAGTCACTGTCGAGCTTTCATACCGGTGCATTAGTATACTCATGCTTTCATCAACCTGATCCATAGCATACTCTTTCAGTTTTCATTGCCATTCAGATATTCTTCAGCTTTGCTATTGCGTTTGTGTCGGCCCCAATTCTGTTGTTAGCTTCTGCCTCGTTCGCTGCCTTTTCTGTTAATGTGACAGCCAAATATTCAAATTTTCCAACATGCTTCAGATTTTCAACATTTACTTTAACAGCAACTAAGGCGCCTCTCCAAGTCACCATTACTTTGCTCTTTTCTTTACTAATTTCCATCCCGAAACTTTCTAGCTGAATTATCTACTGCTAGTAAGAAGGCCAATGTCATCTGCAAACCTAGGCTTATTCATTGATGGTTAGACCTCCATATATGTAACGCCATTTGAGTATCCGAACATTATGCAAACTTTTTATTATTAACGTCAAAGTACTCGTGTAGTTTGATACATTCTATCATATCTTACTTAGGAAAAATATCTTTACCGCACTTGGTGCTACAGAGGTGACCTACTGCTTACGACCACTGTGACAAACCATAACTAACTTATGTTTCAATTAACAGTGGATATTTCACTCTACTTTGATCAATGAAGATTTTTTCGAAGAATTAGATCAGATCAATAAGTGGACTATCCCGTACCACATTGCCACACATAAGTTTCAAGCACATCGGCAAAAATCAGAATAGTTCTACAACCTTTCATATGTCATCAATGAAAAACAAAATAATATTTACTTCACGTAACTAGCATTTACTGCAAAGTTTGGATATAAAAAATGTCACGTGCAGGCATTAACAAACTGTATCTATGTAGCTATTTGAAAGAATGAATTCAACTCTTTTAAATTTGCCGAAATTAATCCAGGTACCATAGTAAAGGTAACCATATATAAAAAACACTAAAATAATATTAGGTATTTTTTTAATAGATACCCTCTGTCAGAAAAGTTTATACCCATCAACTTTAAAGAACTGGTGTGAAATCAATTGTTTATCTATTTTAAAAA
>JAUYWV010055338.1:0-16044 GCA_032274565.1 Nematoplana nigrocapitula
AGCAAGATCATGATAATGTTCGGATAAAGTAAAAATAAAACAGGCAGTCAAAAGAATCTCACTAAAGAGTTTTTGAAGCAGGTGGTTCGACACATGGGGATACGCGATCCGGAGTTGCGGGTCTGGTAAGGGCGGTGAAGACAATTAGTGGAGAAGATGGTCCTTGAACAACATTTCTTGAGTGAAGGGTGTGCAAATCTTTGTGACAAACTGAGAGAGGCTAGTGGGAGAAGGCGTTCCAATGATGGCTTCCACTCTTCTTTCGATAGTTGCTAGTTATCAAAATGCTGATGCCAACATGTTATATATGGCTGGGAAGTCATATGTGAGCACTGACCTGATTGTAGAAAAGTACTAGGCCCATAGACTGCTGCGAGGGAGTCCGATTCGCTTTACCAATTTAAAGAGAAAAAGGCAACTAGAGGTCTTGGAGACTAGATTGTCGACGTAATCGTTCCAGCGGAGGGATTTCGTGACTGTAATGCCTAGCAGTTTGGCTGAGTCAACCTGGGCTATGTTGCCACCAAGAAAAGTGATAGGTGGGGTGGTCAAACTGCTTCTCGTGCATACGAGTATTTCCGTTGTCTTTTCCTCGTTGATTTGAAGGCTGTTGCTGTTCGCCCATGTCTTCAAGTGTTCAAACTCTTGCTGGAGTCTATTATCTTCGGGACAGCGAATGAAGTGCATGATGGTAAAATCGTCCGCGAATTTGGTAGCTGTAGTGTTCTTGTGGAGAGGTTGAAATCTGTCAGTGACACAAATTGGAGATAGCTTTATTTTGTTTGTAGAACAGACTTCAATATAGTCTATACAGAACACTGCTAAATGTTACACATGGAAAGTGTTATAAAGGAATTCCAGTAAAATCAACTAATCAGAATGTCTGGGTGGTAGAAAATCTCGCTCTTACTTCTTTTGCCGCACTTCTACGGCTTAAAAATATGTAAAACTTAGTATATTTACCAGAGGAGAACATTTTATTTTTAAGCTATTCTGATATAAGTTACATATTATTGTAGCTCGAATTCAGGCGCAAATTTCTACAGTTTATCTTTTCATATTAAGTACACATCACACCTACATTTGCCTGTCTGAAAATCAGTCATTTATAAGTCTTTGAATGGCAGTGACCCAAAGAGGGTGCGAGAAGACCGGTTTATACTAGTTCGCAGTTCCCCCCGCTTATTATACTGCTTATGCATATATAGTCTATTAACCACTGCTTCACCAGCTGTCTGTATGGTGTAGTGGGTGAGACAGCGCAGGTTTACAATTTACATGCCACAGTTAGCTAGGTAAAGTTGTTATCGAAAATTTTTTTTTATTATTTAAGTTATACTGCTATAAGTTATGTATTATTGTAGCTCTCATCCAGGCGCACATTTTAATATAATTGTTATTCATATCTGTGTTATATTTCATGTATTTTGCCTCTTTGAAATTACGTGAATTTACATTGAAATCAATAGTAAACTATTTTTCATACCACCCAGAGAAAACGAAACTTGGAAAACGAAACAACGGGAAATTCCCCGCAGTGCGACGTCTAGATAATCTATTTAAAGTCTTTGTATTCCCCTCTCAGTAGATTAATTATTTTTTAATGATATAAAAGTTCCACAATTGGTTTCCCTTTTTATTCTTATTGATAATTATACTACTACTTAGTAGCATTAATTATTTGAACTATTTTTATCTGTACACAAGAAGAGTAATCTGGGGCGGGGAGGTAAGGCAAGCTCACGTGATTTTTATATATTCTCGTCTTTCTTTACATATAATATGGTGGGGAAATATTCAATATTGTCGTTCCGCGTGCATAGTATATTTTTTCCAGATAACTACAAGTAATGCCAGTTCGTTATCTTTCGTCGAATAGAACATGTTCTTATAGCTTTCATATGATACGAAAAGTTCCATATACGTCGGAGTAGTCCAGATTTTAAATTAAAGATGTGATTAGTAAGAAATGCTGTATAAAAAATGCCATATAAAATATATTACAAAATTAAAAGGCCTCCCATTAAGAATATTATTTGGCTTATACTATTACGATGATATGTGTTGATCAGTGGGTGTCCGAGTGGTTAGCGACGCTGACTCCGAAGCCATGCATCCAGGGTTCGAATCCTGGAGTGTCACTCGATTAATTTCAGCACCACTTCCCTGACAGTGGCCGTGGTAATGTGGTATGATGTGTAATAGCACTAAAAATAGCATTGCTGTGGTTGAATGGCCCCTCCACTAAAGCACTGTCTGCCCGAGGGTAAAGCCAGCCGCCTCCACGTGGTCCTCTCAGGTTGAAATAGCGAAATGGCTGGCAACTCCCCGGGGCTCGCAAGAGTCGTGATCCAGTGGCTGAGTGTAAAAACTATGGTCAACTCCCATTCTCTAGAAGAAGTCGGGTAAAAAATGATATGTGTTCCTTCCTTTCAGACTTTGGTTTGCTACTACTCAATTGTGTTGATTTATAATAGTGGATGTTCCTGTTGGTCTGTCTGTGTGTCTGGACAAAAAGTGTCATAAAATAGCAACTGATTGTCTTTCAAATGATTACAAGTACTGACCGGGCGAGTTGATGACTGGGATCAACATGTGACGCATGGTAAGTCTTGACAAAATATGGTTATATTGAATATGGTAAAGATACACATTCAGGGTAACGAATACGGAAAAGGAAAATCAGGCGATTAAATGTTCTGCATTGACCTGATTTTTATTTTCTTTTATCGCATTCGTTATCATCATATGTTGTTGTTGTTGTTCAACAGTCGTAGTGGGACAACTTTTTCCTCACCTCCTTCCAGAATTCATTCGCCTTATACGGTTTGTTAACCAGATCTTTGATGTTATAGATCTCCCACTTGTGCCTGATGTTAAAGGTGGTAGGGCATTCTTCCGATGTTGTTGGAGAGCTGTTGATCCGGCCAGTCTGTGGCAGTCCAGTAACAGCACGGGCCACCGCATCGGACTCGGCGTTGCCTTTGAAGTCACAGTTTGGTGACCCACTGGAGATCGACGTCGTTGGAGGCATTCAGTCGAGAGAGCCACGTCCAGATGCCGCTGTCAACCTTATCCTTTTTTATACAATTCGTTTGATTACCTGAATACAATATTCGACTCTCTTTAAACTGATGGTTCGCCTGCCTGCCTTCAGAATGGACGCTTGCGCGTACTGTTTTCTTCCATGATATATTCAGCGAGTATTTACCATTGTTCCAGTCGGTCAATAATGTTTCGTCGGTACTCTTCCCATTTCGCCTTTATCTAGTCCCATGTAAAGTGATCGTTGTAAGTGTACTCGCATGAGCACTGCCCCCATACCTACAGTTGGTATGCCGAGCTCCAAGTGAGGATACGAATACGAAAAGAGGATATATGTTAAAACCTTTGCGAGTGTCAACGAGTGAAACTAAGACAGCTGTGTTTTGAGAGGCTCTACATGCGCAAAGGTGTGATTTTGATCATCAAGTTATTTTTAATGGGACTGCTAAAAAATATTTTTTGGGTAATAAGCAACTACAGACCGTGAGGATCTGTTGAACGCATTGTGAAGGGATGCCCGTCCATTGAGGAAATAACGATGCTGAGCATCGCATGCCCAAAATATGAGCTCTCTATTTCCCCAGCTTTTGAGGGTTGTAGACACGATGGGGACTTATGTAGAAGTACAATCGCTCATTACATTGGTCCCATATATCTAATCCCGCGTTCCTGCAACCTGCATCAGTTGGAATTTGAAGGTGCCTTCTTATCGCATCATCGAACCGCAACACTACGATCTAACGATGTTTTCAGCTCCTCATCTTCTTGTGAGATGCCAGATATTGGCATTACTGTCCTTCAACGGGTTCTCAATAGCCGTCATCGGAAGAGTTCTTTGAGAAGGTATTTGGTGAAGCCTTTGTCGCGGCTGTACTGGTACTTCATCAACGGAAAATGAAGGTGAATAAAAGTCACTGTCTGCATCTTCCCTTACAACCGCAATGAAAATGTTCTTCTTCAGCATTACTGCCGCTCTCACTATATTCTTCCATAGCAACTGGATACCAGATCCTTTCAATTGCGTGAGCACTCCTCGCTGGTCTAGCAGAGAACATTGAGTAAGAGTTTTGGAAACTGTCATGCATAGTTTATAAGCCAGATAATGCAGAATATTTTCACAGAATTGCCTGAATGACACACTGTTAACTTAAATGGTGATCAAAATGGTCACACCCTGGGTTTCGTTGATTGACCACTATACACCCTCACATCTGTCTGTTCGTCAGACTTGATGCTCAGCAGATAACTCAAAATGCTTAATGAGGATTTATTGGGCAACAACAAGGATGAAAGGTGGAAGAGATGTCATTTGGGGAGGGTTGAAAAGGATACTAAATAGTAATTATTTTATGCAATCAAATCCGCGCAGAATAGAGGATTTTTTTTTTAAAAACGCGCAATCGAGCATTTAAATCTAAAATCGCGCAACAGTGGAAGCGCTGCTAAACGTACTGGAAATATCAACAAAACTCTTATAGCCAACCTACATGTATCGAAACACAAATTTTCAACTTCAAAACAAATCTGAGAAGCAGTATACATATTTCCCCTCAAAAGTCACCGGTCAAGCTTTCTCATCCGCCACCAAAACCAGTGCAACCTCATTCACAAACGCCAATACGTCATACAAATTTAGATCCGCGTTGTGCGTTTGTATATCTAGGCAAACATCGCTCTTTCACTGGATGACTAATATGAATAAATCGATAGCAGAGTCAACAACAGTGTACAAAGCTCATACAAAGCCAGCATATAGCTGTTGCAATGGCCCGAATTGCACGATCCAAGCATCACATTATTCAGGATGTTTAAACACACAAATCGAACTTAGAGACATTCAGGAACCCTTCTTACATTAAAGTACGGGGTTCTATAGCGTTGAATCGTTATCATTTACTATCTGTGTACTTTTATCGGACTAGCAGTGTAGAAAATGAAAAGATAGGGGACTAGAAGAGACCCTGTGGAACGCCTCTGGTGATTGGCGGGGGATTAATAATATTTGTTTATTGTAAAAATACAATTGGAAGCCAGAAGCTGCAAGAGCAGATCGAGCTGTCAGATTGCTGAGAGTGTTCTCGAAATAGACACGTTGAAAGCAACCTGAATGGTAAGATGGTGTCCATTCAACAAAGGTCATCGGAAAACAATTATCCATTTGTTTATTAAGCCGAATTTGGTGTGAGCTAGTGTCAAATGCCTTACAGTAATCGAGAGAGATTACGGCGACCGCTTCAATATTTTTTTAACATCTTGGTTATTAAGTGTATATAGATGAGGGCGCAGGTGGTGGACAATTTTGGTTTATAGGCACAGTGACAGACATCGGTGGACTGCAGGATCTGCTCCTCGATGCTGATTGTCACGATATCGATTGAGTTGGTTAGTGAGATGAGTTTGCTGAAACGAGTTGGTGTGCCCCGGTGAAAAAGGAACTAGCAACAGTTTCAACGAAGTGGACGAACGAGCGAGCGTGGTGCAAAGCGAACGACAAGGGGTTTCGACGACGGACGAAAGTAAACTGCATTGTTTGTTTCGTTTTTAGTGACATCAGACGAAAAAATTACTGGACTGATTGTGCGGATTGACCGGACCATTTTACCTGGACGTGAGCCCTATTACTGGGTTGTCTTAATTACTTGTTCATATAAATTTTGTATGGTTTGATTTGACTTCTGCGTACGGATCTGGCAGTGGGGTTGGATCTTATTTTGGACACTGATAAGTAGGTATTTTTCTAAGAGTTTGGCGGGCAGAGGTAAATGTTAGATCAGGCGAAGTTTGTTTAGCTTGGATCCATGGGTTTTAGGGATTGGTTTATTAACAGCTCTCCAGGTCAGTCAATCTCGCCCCCCCCCCCCCACACACACACTGCTTCAGCAGCGCAACCGCCCCGAAGGGGTCCGTCCAAAGAGATCCGGGAGTATAAGGATAGTAGGAAAGTAGGTGCATATTAGGTGCGTATTATGTGGGTGTGTTATGCAAAGTAGGCAGAGTGCAGATGTGGGTTTACTCTTTTCAGTCATCGTATTTTTAGTTTTAAAATAAATTCAAAATATTCATACTAGTGATTGTAGAAAATTCTACTTTGCGATCCAGTAAAGCGAGCGCCCATCGGTGTGAGCGAGTGCGTATGGTACCGATAAATGTTGAACTGTCTTAGAGCCGTTGTTGTCAAAACGGAGAGGCTCCAGGAAGATAACAGAGTGATTACATGGGCGCCGAACTTTTTAAAAACATGGGGGGACATCTACAACTGAAAAAAATATTTGTACCGCTATGTTTTATACATACATTCTATGTACTTTAACGCATGAACTGTGCCTGGTCTGTAAAAGATATTTTGCAACTCTAGAAAAGTACGCCTATTATAGTGGGATGACTAAAAAGTAATATACAGGCAGGCAGGTATAGTATACAGCCAGGTATACAATAGGTACCCAGAGAAAAGTTGCTCGAAACCGTCCGCCATTAGCTTTCACAGCTTCGTGAAGTTGCCAAACGCGATGGCACAGGCAGCAAGATATACACCACCTCTGCGAAGTTCTGCGTCTTCATTCAGTCTTCAAGGACGTTTGCCCCTCCGCCCTCACCTTGCTTCGCATCTATTTGACAACACGAGCAACAACGTGCGAGGCTCAGCACACCTTCTCCTCTCTACGAAAGATTAAAACATATCTTCGTATAGCAATGGGTCAGGCGAGACTGAACCACGCTGCTTGCCTGTACATACACAGGGATCTCACGGACAAAATTGACCAGTCGGCTGCCATTGGTGAATTTATTCAGCGAAGCCAAGTACAGCCGAATATGTTCAAACAGTACTTATTTTAGCTAGTTACATGACTGTGTACTGTGTACATATCATCTTATCGTTACAATATTATCCAACTGACAATATTAATACTAAGTAATCTATATTATTGAGCAAGCTATGTGATTTCTGGGTCGGTCGGTCGCGTACCGTTAGAACGCGTCGTCTGATTGGTCATTGTGCTAACAGAGAGAAAGCGCGAGCCAGCGAAACTTGATCACTCACACACAGGCTGGTTAGCTGGCTTAAAGTTGCACAGTCGGCCAAGCTGATCTATCTATTTTATCTGTCGACACACACTCTCTCACTCTCGCGTTGAACACAAGCAAGACTACGGCCCTGCGCTATAGGCGGAGGTTATCCGCGCGTGTGATCAGCGTACATTCAACCGCGCCATCCGGCAGTGTCGATGTAATTAATATCAACCTGTGGCTCGTTACAGCTACGTGTGCAAGTGTTGTTATGAATAAAGCACAACGCGCTCAAGTTGAGCATCAGTTGCTCTGCAGCGTGTGTTCGGCGTAAGTTCAATCTCTGATCCGGCAGTGCCGATGTCGATAATATCAATCTGGCACTGTTGTGGCACGTTGTGCTTTATTCATAACAACACTTGCACGTGTAGCTGCAACGGGCCACTAGTATTATATAAATGGAGTTAGTACCTATCCATTACATACCCGTTTATTAGGTATAACTTTAGCAATTAAAGTAATTATAAATCATTGTAATCTTGTAGTCATGTAATATATTATTTTGTTAAAAATAATAATACATTTCTTATAAATGTTAATTTTTTTTCCTGAATGCAAGATTCAGGGGGCCGGCCCCCTCTGCACCCCTAAGTTCAGCGCCCATGGATTATAGTCATAGGATGTAGGGCAAACCACGTCGTTATAAGAGTCGTTTATATTATGTAAAAATGGTGATTTTTACATAATTGAGGACGACATTATTTAGATCGCTAGATCGCCAAAGATGAAAAGTTTTTAATTCTCATTGATGGTACGGGCTTTCCGTTAGCTTTTCGGTGAAGTCTGAGTGTGCTGTTAATAATGTTATTGAGGTTTTGCCAGTCATATCAGGCGGGATTTAGAGTAGATCAGATTATTTCTTTAAGATTGACTGGATCGTGTTGGATCGACTAAGTTTATGTTGGCGGCACTACGCAGTGTGTATGTAGAAGCTCCAGAATTCGGCGTTTTCTTACTCATATAGTGAAATAACCAGAGCATGGAGATTGTGTCGGAGTCACAGTACAGTATGCCAACAACAGCCCTAAAGAAGTCGAGGCGGTTCCTGGTAACTCACCCTAGGCGACTCCTCACAGACTAAGTAGTGGCTCACCGCACCAAGAGTCAGTGCAGCTGGCGGGAGAGCTCCCCCGACACTGGCAGAGATTTAAGCGATTTAAGAGAAGAATAAAGAATATGCAGATACCACCTAAACCTGCTAGGAAGCTCGTTGGAGACATATTCATAAGATGCAAAAACATTTATTCATACGCGTTTCATCTTTGGAGTGGCTTCGTCAGTGTTACCGATAAAAGTGCAACATCAGGTAAATAAAATATCTGTTTAAATACAATTCGGAGTGCAGAGCACTGGATTGACAGTTGGTTCAACGGAGCTGACTACAGTGAACAGATTAACATAAGCGAAAGATATAATCGATTAAAAGTGTCGGAGTAGTACCGGAGTAATAAAATCGCACAAAACTAGACGCTAAAAACACTAAAAACTAAAAAACTAAAAATCCAAAATAGGCTTAACTTGTGCTATACAAAGAGCTTCCTTAATGGTGAGTTTAAAACGATCGCATTCTCTACAAAGAATAGTATGATTAAAATTAGTAGTAGAGCAGCTACAGTTGTGAGTAAACACACTAGAGGGAGGACGAGTGTGTTCCCTCAGACGAAGGTCGAGGTACATCTCCGTCTTACCCGCATAGCTTCCTGGGCAGGAAGAACATTGAATGTTGTAGACAGCATGTGAGGCACCACGCTCTTCGCTGAGGGAAGACAGTTTTTAATTTGGTGGTAGTGACAACAACATTGACATTTACCTGATGTTGTGATTTTATTGGTAACACTAACGAAGCCACTCCAGAGGTAAAACGCGTATGAATTCATAAATAAAAAACGGTCTAACACGTCGTCGTTGTCTTTTGCATCTTATGATAACCTTAAAATTTATATATTTCTTGCAGTCTGTACGTTATCTCTCTAAAAACATTACACAAATCCAGTAAGCACTGATGTAAAAATTGTTAAAATGATTGTCACATTAGAGATATGATTTGTGTAATTAATAAACCTACCGATTTCTAGCCCGAATTCATAACAGGACCGTAAATGGTTCACCAGCGGGACCAGAGAATCCCAGGCTTTGCCCTGGGCTAGACTGTCTGCGTGATTTGTAATTGCATTCCGAATATCTAAGGTTGCCCCCTCATAATTCCTCAACAAATCCAAAATTTCTTCACTTTTGGCCATCTTTTCATTAATTTGACTCCAGATCATCTGCTCGTCGGGGGATGGCTGACAATCTATAAAGGAAGAGAAACTGTTCACATCGAATCTAAATTTGCAACTATACTGACAACGAATATTCGCCATTAGAAATTTGCGCAACAGCTGCCAAAATATAAATAAAAAAGTATTTCTACATAAAAAACATAAGCAAGCGCGAATTATATACAGCTATAGGCCTATGCACCAATAAACGAAAGAGGGGTTATAATTGAAAATAAAGAAAAATGTCTTAACAAAACACGAATTATACCATTAATAAATATAGTTTGACTTTAATTCGCGATTTCACGTCATACTGTCTCTTTTATGCTATATAGACATAGAAATATGATAGAATCTCATGTCTTCCCCTTTTGTTAGTGGCACATTCTAGGCTTAAATTATTGCCTATTAACAACAATACTCATTAAATAGCAGATTGAAACTTGTACCAACAAACAAATTTTTAGATTATCAAACAGTGATGGTTTCGTATTAAAAAAGAAAGTAATGTAAAAAATTTCAACTGTCCTCCCTGTCTGAGTAGTGTAGGATTACCCAGTACACATAACACAAATACACATGGTCAGTGAAACCAACATAACACATCAGGAATGTGTGACATCTGTGGTTTTTTGAGTCATCTATTTAACAGGAAAGTGCACACAAGCCACGAGTCAAACGGCAAACTGCACACAGAGGCAAGTATGACGACCAATATTGTACAAACAGAGCCAAACTGACACAGCAGCCAAGACCACCATGTGTGGTGGTCAATATTCTACCGCACCGACATAAAGAAAGGAAACAGAAAGGTGCCAAAATGCTGAAGTTAACTGCCGCAAAAGCAATATCTGAACATTAAATATATCAAATGATTCAACAATTTTTCAAATGTATTTAT
Organism: Nematoplana nigrocapitula; assembly: GCA_032274565.1. Lineage (NCBI taxonomy): Eukaryota > Metazoa > Platyhelminthes > Proseriata > Nematoplanidae > Nematoplana > Nematoplana nigrocapitula. Next base: position 10,273 of record JAUYWV010055338.1, read on the forward strand.
GAAAGTGTAATACATCTGTGTATTACAGGTTTATCTGATTTTCTAAAAAAAAGGCACTGTAAATAATATTCTAAAGTGTACTAGATTATTTTAGAATATAATAACATACTTTCAAAGTCAACAAATATGTTTCCACAATCGTCATATCGATTATGTTGTAGAGCTCTTAGGAGATTTCCCATTATAAAACAGGCTTCAAATCTGAAACATGTTTAATATCATTACAATAAAGTAATAACTGAGGAATAAAATAATTCATTAAATACATAAAACTATTATTTTATTAGTTAAAAATAAAACTATAATATACAAATTGCAGTTAATGGTGAAGCCAAATGACAAAATGGCTTGATTATATTTTGTAAGACAAATAATGTTTCTAATTGTAGTCTACATGAATACTGGATGGGTTTATAATAATCAATAATAAAATAAAGATCATTAAATATTTCTTAGCCAGAATGACTATGGATGCACTAGAACAATTGCTCCTGTCCTCACATCCTCACTAGTTCACTCATATTTCAAAAAGTAAATTGTGGTTGTTCCTGATATATTAAAATTAAAATTATATATTTTAGGAATGGCCATTAAGCCTATTAGTGGCCCTGAAAATGTTCCCTTTCCATCCAAATCTTACAAATAATTGATTGTTTCATATATCTTGTATTTTCTCTTATTTTCTTATTTAGGTTCATAATGCTCTTATAATGAGGTTTAGCTTTAATAAATTATATGTTCTTAGACTTATATCTATTTGATTCAAATGCCATTAAATTATAGAAATATATATACTAATATATAATTATAACTGCCATTATTGAAATTTTTAAATTTTAGTAGTGGAGTCTATTTGTGGGTCGAACACAGCTTATTGTTACATTATCTAACATATAACTAGGTTTCAATAAGGATTAATACCTCTTTGAACCTCTTTGTCTAGGTATTTTTATAAATAATATTTTATGATAATATTGTATAATAGTATGCAAAAGAGAGAATTACTACATGTAAATACAATGTAGTAATTTTAAGTATATATATATAATATATTAAATATATATAAAATAATAAAACTTTTGAATAAATATAGATATTTTTATAAATTTGTATAATGAGAATTTGATCTATTTAAAAAATTAATATTTTTATTATAATTTATATTAGCAATATCGGCAATATGATATATTTGATAATTAGTTTATTTAAAAAATAATAAGCTGATAAAGTATAAATAAAAAGGGTGCCTTTTAAAGAATATAATTAAAATTGATTAAAAAAAAATCAAAAGCAAAATGGTCTAATAAATGTAAATTTAAAAAAAAGTTCTTTAATGAACCCATTATTGCTGCCACATAGGATTTCCTACATGTCAGTTTTTAAATATTTTTAAACAATATCTATTATTAAATATCATTTTCTACAACTTTACTCAAGCTAAATAGGAAGTAGATATATTCTACTAATTATTTGAAACATTTGTTTTCAAAATTTAAGTGTATATTTGGCAGAAACTTCAAAATATAAAATTTTCATGTTTTTTGTGAAAAGAATTTCGGCATTAATGGGTTAAATAAATAAGATAATTTCAAATTACAATAGCCCTTAATTTTTACATTTTGTGGCAATTCCATAGTTTAGGGTCCCAAATTATTATATGGTCATATGACCCTAACCTGGCAACCATATAAGAATAACCTTGATATTAGTCCATTTAATCATTATCAAGAGAGTTTTATATTATTGCCTGAGTGATTGTCAAGACTTTATTATAGTATATATTTGAGTTTGTCAGGTTTATGTGGTGAAGCTGTATCTGACTATTTGCATTTGTTTAATTGTTTCCATTTGTCGCAACACTCTCCTAGCTTTCTAATGGTTGGATTATGTTTATCATTTGTTAACTCATGTTGTTTATATGGTTGTACGGTTGGTTTTACTTTTTAATTTGGGATGCTAAACTACAGAATCACCCATTTTGTAACAATTATAGTAATCTACTTTATTCCATCATAATGTTATCTTAAATAAACCACTCTTTGCTTTATGGTAGAATAATGTTATCAATTGACACACCCACTCAACCCTGATTGGCCAGCACCTTAGCTACACGCAGCTATATTGCTGCATGGTGGTAATTGCTTCATTGGAGCTTTTGCTCTGAGTCACTGCGGGTGTGTCAGCTAGCAGTAAAAACATGGTTGCATCATAATAATCTATATTATAAGACTCAATGTCCTTCCGTCTGTCTGAGGCTCACTTTTTGAAGCTGCTATTTGACGGATGATGCTGAAATTTCACACTAGCTTTACACCGTGGAGTTCTCGGCCATCTACTATTTTGGTTTTGATCTGGTTGCCTGTTTGGGCTTGGGTCGGGTTCTCAGTGTTGGCCTAAAGGAGAAGTCGTAGGCATTTGATTTCTGCAGTAGCCATTGTTTTCCCCCCTTATATGCGCATGGGTATTTTTAGACAAGAAGCTTTCATTTCCTCCCAGGCAATGCCTGTATGTCAGCTAGTATATCATATTTATAAAACTAAATAATATAAGTATCCAAGTACTTCCTAATATTTGGATAGAAAATGCTATTTTGATTTTAAAAAATAACTGTTAAAAAGTTGAAATTTCAATTTTGTTTGTACTATTTTTTTGTATTATATACTTAGTTTGCATTTTATAACTAAATAAAAAATGTTAGTTTTGATTAATTTTCTGCAGTCCTTACTTTTGGTTTAATAATTCAGTTTTAGCACCTCTTTAGATTTTTTAGTTTATTTTATCATTATAAGTATCTCAAGCTCTTCAAACTAAAGTAGAATCCTTCTATAATGACTAAACCCAATACTAGTGATAAATTATATAATATGTCCTTTATTATTTATTTTGTCTATTCATTATTTTATATATCTATCTACAGTATATCTGTATTTTTGTGTGTGTTAATCTACTCTCCAATTTCACAAGGTATGTTTGTTAAAATATATTTAAACATCTGGTACATGATCAAAATTAAACTCAATTTAACTATGCAGCTAAAAAATAAAACACAATTTTTGCTGATTGGTGTCTACAACAAATCAGAAAAAAATTCCTATAGGGGTGTGAAAAAGTAATTGTTTTTTTATCACTTTCAGAGCTTTGAATTCAAATTGAAGGGGACAATATTGATACCATCAATGTACTATTGCAGCAGTGTCTGTCCACAAGGACTACAGTACATAATAAAATCGACAGCTTGCCTCCACATTTAAATAAATATTTACCAATAAATGGTGATATTTTGGTATAATTCTGGGTTGCAGAAATGCATCAGCAAGATGGCATAGATCTGAAAAATTCTGAATTGTATTGAAATTTAGTTAGTAGTCTGGAAAATTTTAACATGTTGACAAAATTATAGTTTGCAGTTTTCTGAAACTTTAAATAGTAGGTAAATTTAAGATAAATTTTTAATGAATTGTAATTTCCATAAAACATTGTTCATTTTTATTCCAAACCAGAGGCCATATTAATTACACTTTATCTGCTGGTAATTCACCTGTGATGGAGTAAATTCATTCCACCTAAGATGAAATGGTATTAATAAATTTTAACTGTAGGTAATCCCCACTGCTGCAGTGAAAATTTGCTACCTTCATCTGGATGAAGTCAATTCTATGTTCTCTCAGCTAAAAGCATGTTTTGGGTTTTGTGAATTGTTTATTTTTGTTATATGTATTTGGTGAAAATATTATTTTAAAAAATTATAGTTGTGCTACAAAATGTTGAACTAAATTATATTAACATTTAATGACAGGCTGTCTTCCATTATTTCCAAAATAACAGCTTGGTGCAGAGGTATCGGGCGACTTGTCAAACAAGCCACAACTAACTGGTCTTTATTGTGTGCAGCACAGTGTGCTAGCCCTTAGTTGCAGAGAGAACAAAAGATATTATCCATAAAATCTCTTTGTTGTGGTCACTTTCTCAGCGCATCCCAGGGTTCCCCTAACATTTACAGACAGATAGAAAAGGTCAGACAAGAAGTTGAGGTGAAAGTTCCCCACAGATTAATTATACGGGGTCTGTGAGTAAGGTGAATCGTCCCTGCACCCATGGTGAATTCCCGACGGCTTTTACTCTCAGGGGAAGGCTGATTCACCATGCAACATAATTTTTGTTCCCCAGTTCTAAGTGTCATTTCCTGGTTTGTTATATTCCATTATTATTAAAAAACACTATCAATTAATCTGAAGTTTGGGTTTGTGATATTTCGAAATTTTCATATGTAACAAGACAAAGTCAAAAGTGGGCAGAGCAAACTTATATCTTTACAGCCTTATGAAATAAACCAACAATGATTACTAAACCCTAGACTGATTGCAATGTACATCTTACAGACGAACTGTGTCCAAAAGTTAAAACAATTATAACACAGAAACGACAGAACTAAACACGAAGTTCCTCCAGCGGCGATTACCGAATTACCTGCCGACGGTGAACATTGCGAAATTCCGCCGGCAGCTTCTTCTCAACTAGGTGAATTGGCCACATTAGTGTCGATTCAGTGGCCGATTCAAGGCATTTCTCAGCTGAGGCTGTAGTAAGTATCAAAAATAATATTCTTTTGTAAATTGATTAAAGATTCCATTTTGCAAATTATATAATATATTTTGTTTATCAGTAAACATTGCAGTTTATTGTTAATTTATTACAATGTAAAAGGGTAGACTGCGAAAACCAACCTAACTATAATAGTTATAGGAGCTCCTCACTCAAGACATGAGAAGCTCATCCAACCATTGCAAAACATTTCCTTATAAATATAAGTTAGGATCTCCTCAAATTTGAGGAAATACTTTAGGACAGGTTACTTATAGCATCCTAAATCAGCTCCTCACTAAAAGTAAACTATTAAAAATGATCGAAGTGGCTATTAGTATTACAGTAAATTACACCGCCCTATTCGGTGTAATAAAAAGTCAGCAGCTATTAGTATTACACCCGCCCGGTAAATTTATAATTTTAAAAAATGGTATTCGGGTTCGGGTAATTTTATAATTTAAAAAAATGGCATTTGTTAATTTGTAATAAATGACTATAAATAAAGTAAAAAAAAGGTGATTCTGTAGTTTAGTGTCCCATTATTATTATTATACAGTCATATAATCCAGCATATAAACAACCATATAAGAATACCTTGAAGGGATATCTTTAAGAGTTACGTTGAAAGAAATGTTAGCATATCTACTTTCATCATGGACAATATGCATTTATTTAATTATCAAGTCTCACTTTGTCCCAACACTCTCCTAGTTTTTTGTAATGGTTGGATCGTGTTTATCGTTTGTTTACTCATTTTGTTTATATGGTTGCTTGGTTGGCTATATGGTTGTACAATTAATTTTACTTTTTAATTTGGGATGCTAAACTATGGAATTGCCAATATAATTGACTGCAATAATATAGAGCACATTGTCAATTGATTTAACTATATCTAATAGCAAATAATTTCAACTTCTCAGTAGTCTAGCGGTTAGGATTCATGGCTCTCACTCAGGCGGCCCAGTTTTGACTCCTAGGCTAAAAAAATTTTTCTATGTTAATAAATTTAACTGAACCAATACTCAACGGCGATTCCATATAGTAGCGGTCGTATCGTTTTTAGAGTTATTTTATCTATACACAAAAAGTATGAGAGATACAAGGCTGTAACTTTACTTAAATACGAAGTACTATGTCTACTAGTATGTGTGTAAGTTACAGCTCGTTATCTTTTATGGTTGTTTGGTA
>JAUYWV010055449.1:0-16042 GCA_032274565.1 Nematoplana nigrocapitula
GTGAGGGCTGGTGTCTACCTCTGATATATATGTTAATCACACAGCCTCATCTGGGTGATATTAAACGGTTTAGCATCTTTTCTGAGACACTTTGTATGCCCAAGTGAGGTGTTCTGAATAACAACAACAACAACATGAAACAAAGTTGCTAGTTATATTTGCTAAACATAATACTGTTGAACGTTTGCCTAGCCCACGTCGCCCCAGGATGTCAACAAAGTGACTAAATTGTTTGTTTGTTGAATGTCGCTCGAATGCCAGCCACCAGTTAATGCGGCAGTAAGCAGAGGAACACATTTTAGACATCAATATTTGCTGAGAAGATCGCACACTTAGCTCAAGCAGCTAGACCTGGTATATCTCCCGGTTTACCTGGAAACCTCCCGGACTTTTAATTTTTTTATGAAAATCTCCCGGTCTTCTTTGAGTGTCTTCCGGTTTTTCAGTAATAAGTAATAAAATCTCAAAGTGAAGGATAACGTTTCGCTCCATACAGTACGTACAATACGTTCAATAAGTGTAAATACATTGCGAATGATTGAAGTTCATTGTGAATATTTTTCTGGTAAACTTAAAAGCTATCTGTTTTTGTTTCAGTATGCTAACATTCCAAGGGCATATTTGTTTATATATTCTGGCGCTCAATCGTTTAATTCGAAATATGTAGAAGCATAATTAAGGATTTTAAAAGTTGAAATTTTATATTGTCCGTCTTATTTCTCCTAGTATTTTTATATAAATTTGTGTAACTAGATACTGTATGTTTTCTCCGGATAAAATTCTCAATCACAAAAGTATGAGTGCCAATACTCCGACAAATATTGTGGGATATCGTAAAAGTTATTTTTTCTTCTCAATCATAAATATTGATGTTTGGAGTACTTAGTAGTAGGGGGTTCGAGAAAGGACTATATGGGAGTAGGGATAAAGGTGTTAAGAATGTACCCAGGTTTGACATCTCATTATTTGAGTCCTTTCTGTTATGGCAGGTCTGCTCTAATAACCTCGCTACAACACATGCCAAGTGAAGACCACTACTTCCAGAAGTGCATAGTACAGAGATAGTTTACTTTAATGCACCTGGGTTAACCGTAACAGGACGTGTTGTCGTCAGTGATGTCAACGACAACAGGGTCGTATCGGAAGTCATCTCAGAACACAAGCACAGCATTAACGTCCAACTACTGAGACAGGAAAATGTCCAGTCATGGGCTTCACTTAGGCCAAACAGCGCATGACGTATGTCCAACAGCCTACGTATCATTCCGAAATGCTAAAGAAAATGAGATATCTGAACTAATATTCTTCTTCTGTCAATAATACTTGTTGTAGACCGTATATGTGCACTATTCTATCGACATCGGCTCATCACTCTGTTCTTTGTTCAGTCATGCAGAGATTTTATTCCATGTCCACTTCATTCTTTCAAATCATCCCACCAGTATATTCGTGGTTTTGCTACTCTCTTCATATTTTCATGTACAAAACCGCCATGTATCGTCACTTTTCTCATGCAATCATTGCGAATTTGATGACCGAAAAACTTGAATTATTTTCCAGGGTTCACCTGTCAGATCCGTATAAAACACAATGAAATTAGGAAGGCCTTTATGTAAACTTATTTTGACTGCTTAGAGCACTGGCCTTAAGGGGCCGCAAACATTTCCTATATTAGGAACTCGTCATTAACTACCCATTTTTGTCTAACTCTTAAGAGTCGTTTATTTCGTTTATCGCCGAGAATTTGCTACATCTATCCCAAAGAACATGTTTACCGACAAACACAACTTTCAACAATAGGTAATTTTTTTGGCATGTCAGTCAGATATAATTTCCATCAAATGTATATATATATATTATGAAACTTTCCTTGTAATTTTAAATAAAAAGTCATTACATAAAAATAGTCTAAATGTATGTTTGTTAGTGCCCGGTGAAAAAAAATTAAGGTAAGTTTTATCTATAGAGATTTGATATAAAAATCCTCTCTTGAGTATCTGGCGGAATGAAGGACAATATGATTTATTTTAAAATCCATGCGCAGGCTCTACCGCACAACACCATTACAGCCACACGGAGGCATTCCCTCCACGTCTAAATAGATGTTAAATTATGTTGATTTTACGTCAGTTTGTCGTCGTTTCACGTAAACATTACGGCCGTAATTACTTTATGGCTACTTGGTTTTTTTTTTTTTGCACGACTGAGTAGCAGGAAAATGGGCTTTTCATTTACAATAGGAAGAGCAACACAATTTAGACACCACCACTTCCTAAAGCGAATTAATTAATAATCACTATACTTGTATCAGTCAGGCATAATGTTTCATGAAATGTAAATATTTTTTACACTTTTCACACAATTTAAAATTAAAATAATTTTAAAAGTATAAAATGTATACCTTTTAATGTCCCTTCTTTAAAACATTTGAGCTGATTTGTATAATTTTGATATAAAAATCATACTTCATGTTTAACTGGAAATATGTAGGCCTACATGCCGAAGCAATTACTCAAAAAGACGATTGTACCGTTTTAGTGACGAAATATGAATGAATCCATTTTGTATTCTCTTTAATTCGTCTAAAATTACGGCGTTTGGTATCCGAATAACCTTGACAGGAAAATTGACCAACAACCTTTCAGGTCGACCATAGTACACACAAAAAGTGATCTTACTTTTAATCTAGATCTCTATTTACTTTAAAGCTTTTTAACTACTGTTCGCGATTTTATTGTCTGAGAGTATTTTGATTCTACATAGTATTCCACATTTTTCATTTCAATTTTATTTCGTTATTTTGTACGATCACCGAATGATGACAAAATCTTTGTCGAAAATGTTCATACATCATAATCCTTAATAATTGTAATTGATCTTGACCTACTTTATTTTTTACCCTCCCTTTCGCATCAACAAATTAATGTACTTCAGTTAGAGTCCAAACCCAATAAGCATTATTGGTTGTGCAAACAAATATTTAAAAAATAAAACAAAATTTGTGCCTCAGATATTAGTGAGGGATTTTTAGAGGTAAAAATGTCATATTATTGTACGGCTGACCAGCCTAACATCCAAAATGAAACTTCTAAACTGTAGAAATGGTTATTTCCATGCAAAAAAAAACTCTCTAACAAACAAATGCAGTTGAAGAAAACCCGGACAAACATTAAAACAAAAGGAGCTCAAAAATTTGGAACTGCAGGGATGAGGTCTTCTTCGGTAGACGTGATTTGGAAAAGAGGATTAGGGCCACCTCAGAAGCATTCAAGCAGTTGGAGGCTTATGACCCTGATCCATCCACTTTTGGAACATCGTGTTCACAACGGTGAGCACAACCTCCGAAGACCTCACCTCTATTCCCATTACCCATGTCAGAAATTTTGCTGATCCTATCTACCACTTAAATGAGGCATGCATTTTATACAAAATACTAAAATATGATTATTCCAAAATAAAATTGAAAAATGAAGAAAAATATTATTAGACTACACTACAGATGAATACAATAGTTCAAAATTCTCAGCCAGTGAAATCTCAATAATCTCTCTCAATATAAATAGTCTAAGAAACTATAATATGGAACTATGTGTATTTATTAATTCTTTAATATCGAAGACAAACTGAATTGTTCTAACTGAAATAAGGTAAAATGTTAATGGCTTTCTTAATACAATATTATAGAATAAGAGGTACTTATAATAACTTGATTGAAAGTTACCTGACAGATATAAAACTATATACTACAGTAAATGGCAGTGAATGCAATAACAAAGAGGCTATACTCTTTTATAAAAATAAAAATAAAATGATATAGAGTAAGTTTGTGTAATCTGGAACCAAACGCCAATTGAATTCATAATTATTAAAAATAGGAAGCAAATTTAGAAAATGACATCTTAAATAAGTACAAGTAGGACTATCCGTATAGCGTTAGTCGCTTATTCTGTAGAATTCAAATTTATTGATTTAGCATTGAATCAATCGGCTACTGTAGAATTCACATTCCTGCAGCATATTGATTTAGCCTCGCAGCAAAAACATGTTTTCCTTGGGTATTTTCTGCTGTGTGGGCCTCTCAATTATAAATTTTGCATCTCGTGGCTATTTTTCCCATGTTACCCATTGGCATAGCATTTTGTTTTGAGTCATCAAGCATGCAAATCTGCCAAGAGAGTTGGCAGATAAATACCGGTCAGACATACATACATACATACATACATACAATTATCTAATTATAGATAGGATTAAATATAGTTATTCAATGCAAAATGTATAATTCCTGCCCCCTTTAACCCTTTGCTGTAACGTATTGAATTGAACTTGTATTTCCCAGTTTTGCTGTATCGTGTATTGTTTGCTCAATTGTTCATATTTGTTTATTTATTATGCGCAATTGAGCTGCTAATGTAATTCTAGTATGATGACCAGTGTAAGATCTACCGGTTGGCAGCCTCTGGTTTGTGTTGTTCACAATAAAATAAAAATATTAATAATAATCTTAAAACTATATACTGCACGCGGTCTGTAGAAGAAGATAGAAATAAACTTACGTCGAAGGTATAAAAAACCAGAACCACTATATAATTGTTTGGTACTGTTATTCGCCAAATGCATTCTGTTCTTGAAGTGTAATTCTCCGGATAATAAGGACTACTTAAATGTCCTATATCAGCAATTATGTCTCCACCACAAAAAGCTAAAACAAAACACAATCTACTTTAAAATGCAGTTAGAACGAGCGTACTGTCTACATGTTAAATCATTTAACCCTCAACATACCAAGAAAAAAACTTACATTTACCAGTGGGGTGTTGTAACACCCCACTCATATTTGCTTTTTCTAAACTCTAAATTGAAGTTTTAAAGCATAAATATCAAAATATCAATATGGTGTCCCATAGATGCATCTGTGATGCACACTTTCAATATACCAGGCTTAGACATACAGACAGAGAGAGAGAGAGAGAGAATAATTTATTGATTCTCCCTTGACTTCTTATTCATCTCTCTTTCGATGAACAACGAAACGTGTAACTATGCAACCATACCTAGGCACTTACTAAGCTGGCACTGCTGATGATCAGTTAGTGGCCTTTCGTGGACGGTTCTCATTTCAAATGTACATATCATCGCGCCGGGCAAATATGGAATAAAGCTGTGGGCACTTTGCGACGCAACTTAGTACTACATTGTTTGAATCTGGAACCATACATTGTTGGCAATGTTCCAGAAAGGGGTGAAGGACAACGCGTAGTACTACAGTTGTCTGATATGCTAACAGGATGTGGTCGACACATATATTGTATATAAACAGCTTCTTCTCGAGTCTACAGCTAGCAAGAACTCTGTCAAGGCTGCAATCGACCGATATGTGCAGCACATGTAGTATACAAATGCCCTGTTTGCTAACTGTTTCGCCCATGAAGCTTGACATACTCTAATTACTTAGTAGATGGTATTACTTATTATATTTGAAGTAAATTTATAAATATACTTCTTTTGTGGATTAAAAAGTAAGTTCTACCTGAAAGAAAATAGTTATAAACATACAATATATAAATAATAAACAGTCTAAATGTAAAAAAATATATTGAGGTGTTATAACACCGGTAAACATCGGATATTTTTAAAATTATTATAGCAGCAAAGGTATTATATTTTTGTCATTCAAACGATTTTAAAATAATGTAAAGCACATATTTAGGAAATGTCCTGATACATGAAAACAAAATTCGACAGGGAAAAATAATTATCGCAGTTTTAAATTGATCTGGGGTGGCTGTTGTTGTGGGTGGTAAAACACCCCATGGTATGTTGAGGGTTTAATATAATGCAACTAATTTTCCGATGATACTGTCTCCATCACGCTGGTATAAGAAAGAGCATAGAGTAAGGATTGACAGAGGTTCATCTCCAAGGTGGTTGCTATGCAAATCCGTATATCGCTTTGTTTAAATGCCAACAGTTTCGTTTTCGTCTATCTCTACACTTTTATTAAACAAAGATACGGAAATGCCAGGTTGTGGTCGTTTATGCAGTGCTGTAAGCATTAGCAATAAAGTAAAAACACCTATTGTTTTCCAATTGTACTAATTTTTACGTAACTTTTCAAAATATACCTTTTTATAATTTTCTACTACTTACAAATTGTAGGGACTGAGTAGTAAATACCATTTGTCTTTAAATACATTTTTAGCTATTTAAAATTAATGCCATCGAATAGAAAATATATATTATAGTCGACAAAATATAAAAAATATCAACCGCATATACATCATTTTTAGAGTTGAACCTCTGTCTATCCTTACTCCACGGGCGAGAGTATGAAGAAGTATTTAACTCTTTAATTTAATTCAAATCACAACAAGATTAAAAGTATTCGTTATATTTGTAGCACTGTGTAAAAGTGTAAATCAACCGCGGTGAAGATAAGGTTGAAGATTGTGAGAGTTTTGTTCTTGGAAAAGTTATGGTCCGACTGTAAGAGAGCAAAAGTACGTCGTCAGATTTTGAAATAAAAAATCACGCCATTTATTCAAATCATCGGTGTCTGTATGTGTGCGTGCGTGCAAATTTCATAAAATTCGGTCCAATAGTTTCGGAGGAGTATTAAAACGAACATACATACATTGCCACATTGGGACAAGTTATTTTCTTTAATGGAAAAGTCAAGTCGTTAGCCATTATGTATACGAAACAGAAAAGGAACGAGAATAATCATATAAGAGAAAGATGAGGAAACAGAGTGGAAGACAGCCGATAAAAGTCTGGATAGATGGCAGAGACACGGTTGTCAGAGGAGCCTATGCCTATAATAATGAGACCAACGACCACTTTGGCTAAAGAATTAATGACAGTTTCTTTTAATTTGTGTAATAAAATATTTGTGGAATAATTGTAATTTCGTTTGTTCATTTATTTTCAGAATTTCTTTTCTTTAACCGGTTTTAGACATTAACTTTTCTAAAAGTACAATAGAAAATTAAGTTTTTTAAAAAATGTTTTGCGGAATTCTGAAGTATGACCTAAAATTTCTGAAGTTCTAAAATAACATTTTTATCTTAGCCACCATCAAACATCAATCACTAGATGTTAAAACAACAGAGAAATACATGCACACGAACAGCATGTAAACTTTTGTACATATTTCACCTCAGATGGAAATCAGAGCGTGGTCGAGTACTCACTTTTATAGTTTGCGGAGAAACCTGTGCTTTCATTGAGTCCTTGGCGGTGATATTTGATCCACATTCGAGAGCCGGTTGATTGTAGAGGAGCAGAGGGTTTTTCAGTTCCACAAAAGCGGCCTGAGTTTAGAGTTTAATATGTCAGATTAAATATGAAGGATTACTCTAATTGAAACAAAGTTTACAAGTTAAGGCAAAGTACAATAATTGCGTAGAATCCAGATTTTCAATGCAAGCAGTTGGAATATATATATATATAATTATAATCTATAATTTTTATCAAGAGCAACAAAAGAGAAATGAGAGTGAAGAAAGCAAAGAGAGAACCGAAAGAGAGGAGTAAAATTGTAGGAATGCGATAATTTGCCTGCCTGATTAGGGGCCTGTTTCATAAAACCTTAGGTGTTAGGAGCTACATTAGTAAATCTAGGAGTTACTAGCAGGTAAAGAGCTGTTCTTTTAAAGTCTGTTTCATAAAATACTGCTAACTAGGAGCTCTTCCGAATCTATTTTGTTCTCTGCTGTTTATACACTAATCCACGAATGTATTATCCACCAAGAGATTACATTTGCAATATATCATATAAAACAAATCAAGTTATATGCATTTACTTACCAAGCAGTGGTGATGCAAAGAAGTAGCCGTCACGAACCTCAACATAAGACTGGTCACACGGAGAATTAATATTATAATTGGTGAAATTAATCGAGATCCTTTGACCATCAGAGGTTATGATACGCCATTGGCAGTCATAAGTCTTATTCCTGGAATCTGTGTAGTCCGGTGTCTCAACAACACCTGTGGCTTCCATTAGTGTTCTGCCACATGCTAAAATAGAGTTTTTTATAAAAAAAAACTAGTCGTTATTATGGTTTTATAATACATGTGCGATTTTTTCATTTGAAAATGTGAGATACAACAGTATCTAAATAAAGCATAGATGAGTGGAACCGTATTTTAATCAGAAGAAGGAAAGAGTGTCGCTAAATGTCATACTCCTCACGAAGGTGGAAATAAAGTTGTTTCGAGGGTTGTCCGGCATCCTCATTCACTTCTGGTGCACATGACAATAATGTTGGATCTGTGGTTGGCTTTATTGATGATCTTTTCCATATGGCAGCTGAACCTAAGGGTTCTGTCTTACGTGATCCCGAGTAAAACGGGGTTCGGATTCATCTTCTGTGGGGGGTTGTTGAATGTGTTAATCGGATTACATTTGACCTCGTCGATGTCGGGGCTGAAGAATGCGACCTCACATTTGCTCACATTGTGGTTGAGCTTCTTTTTCACACTCCATTCTTGGATTTATCGCATATCCCGCTGTACAGTACTTTCCTGGCAGCTTTCTCATTATCTTGTTTTTTTAAGAAAAACATTCCTAGGTCACCAGAGTACATGCTGGTGTCTAGCCCTTTTGTGTCCGCCGGTCGCATACCTCGCATTGCGACTGACGGTGCTTATACTAAGTAGAGCGGACGTTGAAGAGAATCTCGGGCCCTGGCCTTGCTCAGACTATCCATAAGCTTTCACTTCAACACAGTGTCATACGCTTTTCTGAATTCAAGTTCAGCAGCGGTGTATTTGTAGCCTTCCGCCATCTCTGTGCCACGCGTCATTGATGACTGTCAGGATGAACGCTAGGGTAGAACCTGAAAAATCATGAGCGGCGCGTTGTCGTCCTCTCCGGCCGCAGATTTGGGTTTCATCTGATTTATCGCATCTCACAACTCAGTCAGAGAGGAGTCGCCTTCTGTTTCATGGTCGTAGGGCAGAAACTTGTTCTTCACTTGTCGGCTGAAATACCGTTCATTTCGGATACATTTGAGTTGTCTTCGTGCAACCCCGATCTGATTTGCACTACAAGCATCTGGTCACTCCTCTTCTACCTGTCTCTTCTCTTGATATTCTAGCCGTACACCTATTTCATTCATCCCTCCAGCCTCGGCTCGTATTTTATCTTTCTTTCCACCGCCTTCTTATCATCTGGCATTGTTTGCTTCTCTATTCGCCCAACCGTTTCTTTCCACTCCGCATTTCCGGGAACACACTGCAAAATGACTCTACTCTCTTTAGCTCTTTTGATGAAATATCTCTTCAGACCCTCCAGTTCCTTGGTCTTGTTCACTCTTTCCTTATCCAGATTCTTAAGAAGTGCCTGACTATCTGTCAACCCTATGACGTTCCTCGGTTTCTCCCTGATCACCATTCTTGCCGATACTCTCATCGGTATGGTCTCCGCCTCGAACGAACCCGACGTTATTTTGACTACTCATTCCTCTTCCCTCAACATCTTGACGCAGGCAGCACTCCTACTTTTGATTCCTTCTACTGACCCATCCTAGTACATCTTCATGTCATGCGCGCCTCTCTTTATTCTCTTCTCTTCAACAACTTTTCTTTTCTTTGCATTATCTATATTCCTTTTGATTTCGTCGCAGAGATAAGTATTGATCTCCACTCTAGAATATTTTATTCCCTGCCACGGTTTCCTTTTTTGTGTCAGATTACATTATCGTTTCTGTCGATATCTTCTCACATACCTTTCTACATTGTTTGCGCCAAGCTGAACCTCTTCTTCTTTTGCAGTGTTTTCTTCTCAGGTCATCCTTTTGATCTCTCATCGCTTTTTCATGCACCATCATTGCTTTCCTCTTCGTCACAATCCCGATAAATGTTATTCAATCTTCCATACTGCATACACGTACACTGACTCGTTCAGTGATGATTTAACCAGCGCAGTGCTCATTCTCACCGCTTCCCTTGCAGTGCCTTTCAACTTTTCTAAGTTACGTTTTGCCAACCAATTACACCCCACTTACCGGAAACCCACTTACCGAAAGCCCACTTACCGGAAACTCATTTATGGGAAATATCCCTTACCGGAAACTCACTATCGGAAATACCACTTACCGGAAAGCCAATTATTTGAAAATTTTGGTGATACCCCTACAAATAATATCTACTAAATTCCTTCTTAAATTTGATAAGTATAGTGACGAAATTAATATGTTACACAGAAATCCAGCTTACGTGTATTTTTGCATAAAATGTGAACAGAATAAGTTGGTTGTTTATAGAGAGGTTGGCGTAGATGTTGTAAAACATACTAAAAACTGAAAGTCCACAAAGACGTGTTCTTCACAAATAATTGTGTCTTCTTTTGGTTTTCAGTCTGTTGGACAATAAGATCATTAGTATGATTTTGCTTGAAATACATGCTAAGCTGATCATACTGTAATTCTGACACTGTTGTAAATTACATTTCTTGGAAAGGCGCGATGATCAGTAACTGTGTCCATGATGTGGGCCATTCTCCCATCTGTCAGATCTTGATACAGTTTGCTAGAAGGACACTGATCATGATCTCTCCACCTGCTTAGGCTAGCAGCAAACTGCGCGGTCCTCGGCAACGCGGAGGACGAGCGAACCTGCATGATTTGAGAAGAGGTTGCTATTGTTCACGTGATGTGTATAGGGCAAGTGAAGCCTGGTAGAACCCATTCCTCATCAGGCTTGACCACAGTCAATATCCACTATCTAAGTGACTTGCCATGTTCGTTAAAGTTCGCCTGGGAACTCATCCGCCTTGACCGTTAACCTGCATTGAGGGGATCCTCCGCCTAGTCTGCAAGTAAAGCGGTGACCCGAGGGGTGGCACACTTGGAGTCTGCACGTGAGAGATTAAGGGATGGATGAGGACCCGTGATATCTGTCCACTTCATTAGGGAGCGCAGCCTGTCAGGCGACAATGTTATAGTATTGCCTCTTGGCAAAGCTCTTCCTATAGCCAACCAAAGATGCATATTCTGAGAGCCTAAATAAACATAAAGGTATAGTTGACTTACCTGGACACGTATAAAGCTTTTTTGTTTGCCTAATATCTCCCGGACTGAGACGCTCTCGCTGTCCAATTCTTAGGCAGCACGTTTTGGGCAGAATGGTGTTGTTTGTTTGGTTTTTGGAGAACGCATTTTTCTTGTAGTGCATTATAGACCCGTAGTCATAGGGTTCGCCCAATGAGTCCACGTGGCTCAAATTCATCTTTATAAAGTTGTATTCACTATCTTTAATAACATTCTCAATGAATACATCCACGTAATCTGAAACAATACATACAGCTGGCGTTTGTTATATCTTACCCAACCGCAATGTGGAGCATACAAAGTCAAGAGCATATACAGTTTACCCTATACTCAAGAACGATAGAGTCCAAGGGTGAGGGAATTAAGGTGTTATGTATAATATAATATCGTCATTCTTGAATCAATATCTTCTTAATGTTCTTACAAATTCGGTAGCGCTTTCTAAAATAAGCGTTAAGTACTGCGATGCTTCATAATTTGAATGTATAATTTATCTGTCGCAGATTGTAATACATTCGTTACATTGGGGTGCGCTTTGTCTTTACATGTAACTAAGTGTTTCGAAAATCTCTCAAATGTATTCGACCCAGAAATTATGATGTAATTAAGTGTCTTTTAACTTCACGAAAGGTACTCAACTCAATGAAAACAGTGCTACAGGTATTGCAAGATTTCATGCCAATGTGTTTAAATGCAACAATATAATTTACACACATTAAAGCTCCCTCCGATCGAATTTGTTTAAATACATCAATAAATCTATTGCCGGACGCCATCAAGAGATATCAGGTCATCGTTTGACTGTATATAACTAACTGTCTACATTGTTCTATTTAAGTCATAACTCCTGCTCTTCATTCCATCCCTTAGACAGACTATGTAGCACCCCCAGTCAGGTTGAATAAATATTCTAGTCTTGTACAGTCTTTGTGGTCTTGTCAAGTGAATGCCAACTCTTCTGATCAAATAGATACAGGCGCTCCGGAAAAGCAGTTAAATCGTTCTATATTAGAAAAGCCAGTTGGGCGATTTCTTTTCAAAGTAAATAACCGATCATAGAGGTGAACATATGGTGGTTCCCCAGACCTTTGAAACCCTTCCTTTCGGCCGAGTCTTGATGGAATAGAAAAACCTATGGAAAAGTAAAAAATACTACTAGCAAAGTAGTAAATTATTAACTATACTTTCTATAATAAAGGTAGCCTATATAAAGCAAACATAATACTATATCTGTCCATGGACTATATAAAGCAAAATGAATCGCTCACTGGCCCTCTGCATTTGTTGCTGAACTTTATATAAAGCAAAACAAATTTCTTGCATTCATTGACAGATTTGCACACAAAATAAACAGAAAGAAAGCTATGGAAAATCTAATAACACTACTAGCAAAGTAGTAAACAAACAAATATGAATTGTTATAATATAGGTAGAATATGTATATTAGGGTGCCAATAAAAAATGAAAGTTGGATTTTTTAACGGCCATTAGTGGAATATACTGTGGGGTGGTGAGAAAACAACGTGTGTGAAATCGAAGTATATGTAGAGGTGGTGCAATTCGATTGATTGATTCCCTATAGACTCAAAGGAAGGATATCTTATCTAGTGGGCGCAAATTGAGCTTTGCAGTCGCCACGCCCTTAAACCACAATAATCAACACAAACATCGTCTCTGGAGTGTTTATTGACAATATATTTATTTATTTATTTATTACAACTACACACAGGACACAAGTCCCAGTATCGGTGGCACTCATTCATCCAGTATACTGTATATACTCACACAGATAAACGCAAAACAATAAAACACGACACAAAAGAATGGCACAGAAAAATTGCAAAATCAAAGTCACTCATCGTCAGCATCATATAATGTACACTAAGGAATGTTCTTCTTGAATCAGAGAAAAGTCACTCATCGTCAGCATCATATAATGCACTAAGGAATGTTCTTCTTGAATCAGAGAAAAGTCACTCATCGTCAGCATCATACAATGCACTAAGGAATGTTCTTCTTGAATCAGAGAAAAGTCACTCATCGTCAGCATAATATAATGCACTAAGGAATGTTATTCTTGAATCAGAGAAAAGTCACTCATCGTCAGCATCATATAATACACTAAGGAATGTTCTTCTTGAATCAGAGAAAAGTCACTCATCGTCAGCATCATATAATGTACACTAAGGAATGTTCTCCTTGAATCAGAGAAAAGTCACTCATCGTCAGCATCATATAATGTACACTAAGGAATGTTCTTCATTTACCTTCAATGTAAAATGGGCACCTAAAATAATCGCAGGAATGTTAGATTCGTCTGTCGAATGAATTTCTTTCAGAGAAAGAGAGATGAGAGTCCGTTCAACAGCCAACTTCACCAAAGAATGAAATAATCAAGGTTCCTCAATTTATAGTGATCATCGATCGATGTGGTACTTTAGCAAATAACGTTTATTGCATTACAACTTCTATTTTGCCACTTTATGGTAAGGGTTCGTAGTTGGACTGTACATATTCAGTTCTAACCTCCGTTCTAACTTTTTCAATAAACACGAGAGAGAGAGTAATTAATATTGCTGCCTATCATATTTCAAATCCGAAAGAGCTACTGTAGGATTGACCGGCCCAAACAAACGCCTTAGAGTTTACCGACAGTTACAACCAACTAGTTTTGTTTTACATCGTCGGTCTTACAATAGGATAGACCAAGAAAGCCTCTCGAAGAAGCCCACAGGGATTCTGTCAACCTGTTTATCTATAAATTATTTGTCCAGCGGCGCCACAGCGTTCTCCATCCAGATTGGGGATGAAAATATCAGCAAAGCTCGAAGCATTGATTGAATAGGGATCAATAGCCCTGTACAATAATTTGGGCTCTTCATATCATGAGAGGATACCCTTCCGCTG
This sequence comes from Nematoplana nigrocapitula, assembly GCA_032274565.1. Lineage (NCBI taxonomy): Eukaryota > Metazoa > Platyhelminthes > Proseriata > Nematoplanidae > Nematoplana > Nematoplana nigrocapitula. The sequence goes on from JAUYWV010055449.1 coordinate 13,962, forward strand.
ATCGCAGACTGAAGATAAAATGGTTCTCCCATCGAGTATGATTATTCGGTGAGACACAGCAGTGAAGGCAGGCAGTTCCTGATTTTCGGATAGGATATTCCTTGTTTTGATAAAAAAATAGATTGCGTTTGGTCACTTTTGGGTAAGGAAAGTAACGAATCTTTTACTACTCATGTAGTACAATGAAAGGGAAAATCGAAGTCCCTTTGGAGTTCAAGCCGACCATGAACTGCAAATTTGAATAAATGACTCAAAACAATTATATGCAGACTTACCATCTCGATCTGGTCTGCTCTGCTCGTGATAATAACCAATCGCATGGCCCAATTCATGCATTACTATGCCCTTGGTATTACAGTATTCGTTAATCGAGACTAATTGTGGTTTGCTGCTTTGTCTACCCATATAAGAACAGCATCTGAAAAAGAGGAGACATATACTCAACATAGCAAAAGTAACCAACATCAAACAATTTACCTACTAAAATCATATTTTAAAAAGCTGTCAGATTCTATTTCGCCCTTAAAAGTTGCTTTGTTTAAAAATAAGTTAACGAATCAATACATCAATAATGGGAATGCAATGCGACTCCTCAATGGTTATTACATTGCGTCCTGATGTGTTCTTTATCTCTTTCAAATTACACGAAGATCGCATATCAAGAAAATGTATAAATGGCCTAAAAATTTGGTAGTCTGAAAAGGACCAAAAATATCCAAAGCAGAATCTCATAAGTTTGAATGAATGTATTAAAAAACCCAAAGGTTTATGGCGACCATCTCGGTAAAAACACCATTCGTTTGAGTCTACTGACGGCGCACTGCGATGTATGGGAAGTATCAAGCAAACAGCCATACATTGAGTTAGAACCAACATTATACGATCATTGTGACATTGCCCGACATTTTTAAAATGTACAGTCTCGGACAAAAGTTTGTAATATTCGTAAAAAATGCTAGTTTTGTTTGATTTATTGCTATTTTATAAAAACAAAATTTTTTAAACGCCAATCTGTGAAAAACGATTACATTGCATCTATAAATCACAAAGAGACTTGATATCCCGTAGGTTTAGTAGAATACTTGCAAAAAATGCAACAAAGGGCAGAATGCAACAGAAGTGCAAAAATCATTTGATAAAGTGTAATTTATTATGCTAGTATATAATAACAAAATTTTGAGCATCCTGAATTTTATTTTGATGAATATGTTTGAAAAATGTATGATTAATTATATATATATCAATGAACAGAAACATATATACAGTATATTAGTCAATATTAGGTGGGAAAGCCACGATTTCTGATAACGGCCTCAATCCTTTGGGCATGGACTCCAGAAGTCTATGGCCATTCTCCATTGTTGATGGAGGTGAAACAATCCATCTTGATGGCGGAAGGTTCAGATGGTTGTTCAAATTGTTGTGGGTGCCTTAATTTATGACAATTGTCACACGTTGCCACAAATTGTCTATCGGATTTATATCTGGGCCATGACCTCAAAATAGTTGTCTCTGAACCAATTGCTGTATTTCTTTGACTAGTGACGGCGCATTAGTAGTAATATATACCCACGCTTTGGATCAATCGATAATCAACCCCCCCCCACCCCATCCCCCCACGCGCCGGAGAACGTTTCCGACCGATGAGTCACCAACCCCCACCCCCACCCCACCCCCCTACGCGCCGGAGCACGTTTCCGACCGATGAGTCACCAAACCCCCCCCCCCGTCCAGCCTGAACTTGTTTCCTATCTAACGCTAGTTAAATTCAGAAAAAAGAGGTGATCTAGAGTTTTAGACTATAGTGCGTGTTAACAAAGCACTGAACCGTGATGGCTGCGCGCAGACACAATAGACCGTTGTTTGTCTCACCGAGCGCGCGCGCGTGCTATTGTTTGCCTTACCCAGTACATGTGTTCGAGTAGAGCACAATGAGCATGTTTCGAGTAGAGCACATGTATCCGCGGCTCGAGTAGTAGTAAAGAGAGGTAAGACTCGAGCGCACCCCACCCCCCTTTTTATTTATTCAATTTTAACAAATAAACAGTGGATTTATAGGTTATCGGGCACGGGGAATCGAA